>JADLZK010001728.1:0-39426 GCA_015847255.1 Hyparrhenia diplandra
GGCTCCTTCATCGACTTAGGGCGTTGCTTTTGTGCCAAACGGATTAAAGGGAACAAAGCTAGCAAAAAAAAATAGTGTTTTTAACTATCATTAAAAACACAATTACATACGATTTCCCGAAGTACTCGCACAGGAAATTGATTTACGGAAGTTGATCTTCCTAAACTCTCATCTCTCTTACATCGCGGTACAATATAGTCATGGCACACACAAGGCGATCAATTGGGCCCAACATGGATAGTACTCGCCCGGGTACTATAGCGTGCACCAAAACCCATCTAGATTTAGGATTAGGGAAAAGTCCAGCTTCTGAGGTGAATCTTCCTATAAATATAAAAGGATATGTATCTTTTGAAATTAATCAAAGAATAGTTTGGGAAAAACCCATTATCTCTCGTCTCTCTTCTCTTGCTACCACTGCCTCTTCTCTCTTTGCATACGTGCCTACCCTGTCTTGCCCAAGGAAGGAACAAACAAATCTCTAATTTGTCGATTGCGTTGTTTTTCTCCTCGTACTTGTATACTAGTTTTTCAAAGGGGAACGAGATCTTGTCTATTGTGACATGCATGCATCTTGATTTTGTGCTGGCCATTGTATGTACTAAGACATGAACCTTCGTTCTATGCAAACAATACACGTGACCAGCTGCACGCCACAATCTATATTTTATTGCTTAATTATTCGAGAGTTGAACCTTGGGTCGAACCGCAGCCAACCCACCGAACCGTTTGTAGTGTAGAGGAGCACTGCTCAATTCATTTAATTATTGTTCTGCCCCACAGTGCACCAATTGATATCATGGTTCATAGTTCTGCCCAATGTGTAGGTACAGACCAAGTAAATAAACTAAGCAAATGCATTAGCTACCGAAATTAACGTGTGCATCGATAGACAAAATAATGACATATATACAGGTTTTCTTCAATGCATCAAACAGAAAAATATGAAATATAATAAACTCAGTAAATTTTTATTTTTCTTCACACACGGGCAAATCATCTCTCTTGCTCTTTGCTCAAAGCTTCTCCCGACAGCTTTTATAGTACCATTGAAGGACAACAAACATGATCACGTAGACTATTTTTTAAAAAAAAATTGCTGCACCAACTTCATGTGCCTTCCTTTTTCACTCATCCTCTGCAACAAAAACTTGGCTAGTGAAATAAAAGTCTTTTGGTCAGTTCTATTCCTGAACATGTCAAAATAAATAGTTCAAAAAGATCAATAAGTGTAGGTCAAGTGGAATTACAGTTTGGGAACCTACCTGAATTGTAAATCAACCTACATGCAACATTCTAATATATATATTCACTAAACTGCCTGAACTGAATCTGAGCTGTGAAAATGAAAATGATTACTAGCATTCTATAAGCCAACAAACATATTCACTCAACAGTAAAGTCTATATGAATTATAATATGATAAAGCAGTTATTTAACTGTGCAGAGTCCAGAGGCTATGGACTAGAAGTCAGGTGGAAGTGCTTCAAACTGAAGGTCATTTGTAACCAAACAGAGTTTAGAGATATGTACTCATCATACATTCAGACACCACTAGGCGTTGCCACTAATGAAATCACCCCCCTTAGGGCGACAAGAATAAAAAGAATCGATACTTATCCTCAGCGTCACTAACAAGCAACAATGCGGATCTAGAAGCGGTACCGTAGGAGTTGAGGGGCAGCGGTTTGGATCTTGGCGGGATCCCCAAGCTCGGCGGGCGGCGGCGTTCTGCGGAGAGCCAGCACACGCCCGGCCACGACGACGGCGGGACAGGAGGCGAGTGTGTACCGGTGGCACGAGGTAGCCTATGACCTAGAAAGGCGGGGATAGGAGGGAAGGGAGTCTTACGAGAGGTAGTAGCAAGGAGATGGATGGCGACATCAGCGGCGGGGTGAAGAGTGGAGTGCGCGGCGCCTCCTTCTCGGCCCCGGCTCCACCAAGCGCGGCGCTAGGTCTAATTTCCGATAAGCTGATGGATCGATCACAAGATCGACATGTTCCAATCCACAAAACCAATTTTCGCCAAAATAGATGGGGGCATTTGGGTCAATTTTGGGCGGTTCGGTGAACCTGTAGGCCGAACAAACCACCCCCCATTTCAATTAGTCATTATGGTGCACCAAGCCGATCAGCGCTCCTCATTAATTAATTTATAAAGAAAGGGGTAAAAAAGATCCTTTTTTATAGAATCGAACAAATCAAAGCCGGCTAAATTCAGCGAAACAGGACATCAATTTTTATCCACAGCACCACCATAATATATGCAATGTCCGTTTAGGGGCAAGTTTATAAGCGTGTAGCGCCAAGTGTAGCGTGCCCATGTCCAAACCAAAGCAACTATCCCACTCAAAAGTTTCACCACAAATTTTTGCTAATAGATATAGTTATACATTGGCACACTCACCCCTCTATTTTGCTCTAGCTAGCTCCATTCCGGTGTGTGTGTTTTGGTTGCCCTAAAAAGATACTATCTAGTGAACTATGGATTCCCGACCCGTTACCCCACGAATTTATGAAGAAGAAAATCATGTGTTAGAATATTACTATCACCCTCCTATTTTTTCTTTCTTTTTTTCACATTTTTTCATTCTTTTTTTTATTTTTTTTTTTTACTCTATACCAACTACCATCCCCTGGGCTCACCTATAATTTTATGAAATATATCCATATAAGATCTTGTTTTGAATGATTTATTAAAAGGAAATTAATGTTATAAATCAGCGAAATTTAATTTGGTTTTTCAGGTTTGTGAGTTATAACATTTTTAGTTAGTTCAAACAATGGGGCCATCTCTAGATGTCATGGTCTTAGAGCATGTACAAGCGTGTCCCTTAGTCGTCGAACAATGTCAATTTCACAAAAAAACACCCCGCCACAGCGAAGAGGCGAGGTTAAGCGTCGTCTACGTGCTGACGAGGATATCTAAAGTTGCGAGCCGCCCGATTCCTACTGTCATGACCGGGGAAATAGGACCGGAGGACAGGCCCAAACTGGCCGAGGGCGGCGCCCGCCCCACAGGCTGTGGCAGCGCCCCCCGGCGCATCTCCTCCCTTCAGCGGATTCTTGCCGGCAACTAATCAGGAGGATAAAAAGGAAAATATCTAGGATTATCTTTAGGCATTTTTGGTGTGCAGGGGCTATCTCATCCATAAGGAGACCCTTATTAGGGAAATAAATAAATAGGATATGCTTGTAAAAGGTATTCCAATCTATAAAGAAACCTTTAGAGATTGCTTAAGATACAAGTCCACTAAAGCGGGCTATATAAGTAGGGTCTGTAATCTTTGAGGGCAACAAGCAAATAAAGAATTTTATCCCAACTCTCCTGCCTCCCTCTCTCTCTGCGTGCCCCAACCCCGCCCGCCCCCGCCGCCCTCCTCAGCGTGCCCAGCCTTCGCCTAACTTATTTGTCGCCGCCCTCGGGTGGTACGGTATGACCGCCGTCCAGCGCCACCGCCCGCCATCTTCGTCCCCATCCTCCTCATCTCCTCCCCAATTCCCCAATTCGCATTATCAATTCGGCCCAATCTAAATTTGGAATCGGCCGGTAGTATCCGGAGACCACTACGATCCACCGCCACCATGGGCCTTAGAATCCAAGGCTATTTGGCGAAGAACTTGTGACGAGGTCGCCAAGATCAACACCGGGATGGACAAGATCGATGATAGGCTCTCTCTATCTTGAGGCAATGATCGTGGCAGCTCAAACACCAACAACAACTCCGTGAAGCGAGGGTCGAGATGAGGGCAATGTTGAGCAGCGGCAGCGACTTCATCAAGAGGCGGATTTGATGGCAAGCGAGAACCAGGGACAATCAAGTCACGCGGTGATCGGCGGAGCGATGAAGTGCTACTTGAAGCCCACCGAACTGGCGCCCGGTGTTGACACTTGTTAATGCATACTTTTAATTATCAACTAAACATGGAAAAGGACTAAAAATATAATTAGATAACCTTATTAGGGGTTTCTACTAATGATTTCCATGAGTTTTGGTAAAGTTGTGATTTGCGAGGGACTTAACGAGGAAAAGCAGCGGGAATTGATGTGTCATAGCATAGCGCAATCCAACTCGAAACAAGTCTAGAAGGCTCCGGATTACTCGGCGTGAGCGAAACTTGACGAAGAAAACATCATCTAGAAGACTCGGAAGTCACGGCGCGCCGCGGGGCCCGGGTGGGACCCACCACTGGGCCCGATCGGCCCAATAACGAGGCCGATCGGCACGGCAGCGGCCAAGTTGCCTTGTCTCAGGAAGCTTCCTCCACGCCTCTAAAGGCGCAATCTAAACCCGGTCATTATAATGTCGGTTTGATCCAATGGTCATCGTTCATTGTCAAGGCCCATGAAGATTAGTACCATATTGTTTCTTTGGTGAAGAGACATAAGAAGACCCATATATATAGACCCCTAGGCCCACGGCTTCAAGCATCTCGGATCAACTCATCATCATATCAGATCGGATCCGGCTCTAGTCGGCGGCCTTAGCTCTAGTTCAAGAACTAGAAGTAGAAGATTAGACAAGATGTAGAACTAGAAGCCCTAGATTAGAGTTGAGTAGAGCTTCAAGTTGAAGGGAGAATTAGCGCGGTTGGCGGAGTTGAAGGAAGGCCGGGTATCGGTGCCTCCATCTTCTTCTTCCTGCAGGTTGGTGCCATTGGGCGCAACTCGAGATCTTGTGGATTGTTCGACTTCCATTCGAGTAAGTGGTATTGTCTCTATTGTTCTTAAGGTTCGTATTTCTTTGATAAGATTACTTTGATTCTTGGTTGCTCTTGAGTTGAAGTTGTTAGATTAATGTAAGCGTGGTGCTTAGATTGACTAGCTTAATGCGAATACCTTCTATAGGCGGGGTGAAGACACTTGTTAAAGTGATCGTGGTGGTGGCGGCGCCATTGAGTCCTTTGTCCTTTGCCCCGTTTATAGAAATCGTAGGAGCCTGCGTTGTTAGCGTAGATTCCCTTTATTAAGAGTTTCTTCATGACAACCCCTCTTAAGAACAATGTGCAAATGATTTACTTGAAGTGAGAACAAGACCTTCCTAATAGAACTCCTTATCTCTCTTTTAATCTAGTTTTAGCCACTCACGGATTTAGCTATACACCGGCGTACTCTCTTACCTTCTCCTGTGGATTGATATTTAAAGCCCTATTCGGGTGAAGTGCTCACGGTATCCGTTAAACTGCGGATTATCCATCATAATATTCTGTAGGTTAACAAATACCAACGGCCGACGGGCGTCCTCGTGGGCGCATGTGCGCCCCCTCCCCCCCTCCACCTCCGGTTGACACCTTCGGGTCGCTCTCTTTTGCAAAGGCGTCCTTCCCACCTATGATGGCAGGGCGATCCCCTTCCATGGATCAGCCCATTTGCGAGAGTAATTCTTCGGGGGGACAAAGATGCGCCGGCTGAGCAAAGTGTGCGCCTCCTATCATCTCCACGGGAGGAGCACGGCAATGGTACATGAGGCTGTCGGGGAGAAACCAATGGCGGATTGGGCAAGCTTCGCCCTATCGTCCTTGGCGCTTTTAGCCCGGTGAGCGAGGCGGAATCATTTGGGTGGTGGCATCACTAGGAAAGCCGGGCACCGTCGATGAGTACGCGGGCGAGTTCACGGCACCACGTGGCGCGAGCAGGGCCACCTCGGCGACAAGCGGCGGTGAACATCTACCGGCCGGCTTTGGGCGAACCGCTCAAGACGGGCGTCGAGATGCAAAATCCCAAGGACATGGAGGCTGCCATGTCTCCCGAGGAATGTCTGGCGGCGCCTGCGCCATTCTCTACAACACCCGGCAAGCGGCCATAGGCAAAGGCTAGGCGTCGGCGCGTGTAAGCCTGTTGGCCGCCCCTAAAGCCCTCCTCCTCGCGGCGGCTTACCGACCACGGCCGTTCAAGCGGTGACACGAAGGAGATGATGGGCGGCCTTAAAGGCGGACTCTGCTTCCAGCGTGGCGAACCGTTCTCGGGGTCACAAGTGCAAGCACCTCTTCGACATCCACGATCTTCAACAACTACAGCGATGCCCCACTAGCGGGCGTCAGGAGGAGCCGGCTGATCGAAGGTCCTCACTAGGGACCCCGACTCCCGATGCGTGGTGCTCATTCTCTCTACCTCGTCGGTATGATCTCGAGGCGCGGGCGTCAACATCATCGTCGGCTCGGGAGCTCACGCACAACTACCTCGACCCCAGCGTGGTGACCCGCGGCAGGCCTCGGACTTCGGCCGGTGCATGTCTGCGATCACCAGGCACGGCGCCGTCTACATGTCGGCGCCACCTTCGACATGCCACTCGCCTCGGCGCGATTACCTTCGACGCTCGGCGCCCTACGTCATGCCACTAGGCGAGGGCGTCGGCGTCATCCTTGGCATGCCTTGGCTGGCAAGCACAGGGGCAGCGTGGCGTGGGATTTGACTCGCGAGCTGCAGTACTACGTGAAGTCGCGAAACTGCGTTCACTTCGGCTCCACCCCCTCGGCGAGGGCCCGGGCCTGGCCTGCTTTCGGAGTCGAACACATCTTCGCCGGCGTCCAGGACACCTATGACAAGGCTTGGGAAGCGTTCAAGGCATGCGGCGCCTTGGACCTCACATTACTTCCAGCGGGGTCTTCGTCCAGCTTCGCGGGCTTCTGGCGGAGGATCGGCATCTGCAGCCGCATCGCCTAGAGGCGTCACCATAGGCGGCAGCTCCAACGTGGGCCTTCGAGGGCGGCAACTCTTGCTCTTCGATGGCCGAGTTCTACCTTCCCGGCTTCCTCTCCACCTAACTGCCGGAGCGCTAGATGCCCTTGCCCGAGGGGCGGAGTTAGCGAGCGAACTTCGCCTTGGGGAGCATACACGTCGAACCAACCCGGCGGGACCAGCCGCCATCCTACTTGGCGGCATGTGGCGGCGCCACCGCGTCGGCCGGCGGTCGTCTTCCTCGGCGGCATGGATCGCCTCTTCCTCCCACGATCGACAACGTCCACATCGGCTATGATGCGAGAGAGGGGTGCCCATCGGCTCTCGCCCTCTACGTTCGATGTCGGCTCCTTCATGTATGCGATGCGATGTTGAACTTGGCGCCCTCCTCCTACTCGCCCGCGACATCACCATGCGGCGTCTCCTCCCCTCGCCGTCAGCGCTCCTCCCGTGGCGTTTCTTGTTCTGGAGAGAGCCCACCGCGACATGGTGCATCGGCACCTTGAGGTGGAGTGTTGCAAAGGAACTCCTATTGGCGGCCGTCGTCGGGCCGGGCTTCACAGCGAGGGGCGTCTTTGTTCATCGCTACATCTACCACGGCTACGCCGGCAACCTTCACTATCTCCACGGGTTTGATCCCAAGCGTGCAAAGGGGAGAATATGATCTCGGGAAACCGGTGCCGGGGGTCGCCTCATCTTGCGAGGTTGAGCTTATCGTTTCGAGGGCGGTGATCTCCATCACAGGGTGACGGAATGGACTTTCATCCAGCGAGGGCCTTGGCCGGTCGGAAAGGGGGAGATGTCATGACCCGGGAAATAGGGCCCGGGAGGGCCAGGCCCAAGCGGCGAGGGGCACGGGGCGCCGCCCAGGCTGTAGCGTGGCATCGCTTGCCGCGCCGCCGTCTCCTCCCTTCAGCGGATTCTTCGACAGCTAATCAGGGAGATAAAGAGGAAAATATCTAGGATTATCTTTAGGCGTTTTGGTGTGCAAGGGGGCTATCTCATCTATAAGGGAGACCCTTATTAGGAAATAAATAAATAGGATATGCTTGTAAAAAGGTATTCCAATCTATAAAGAAACCTTTAGAGATTGCTTGAGATACAAGTCCCACTAAGCCAGGGCTATATAAGTAAAGGGTGCAATCTTTTAGGGCAACAAGCAAATAAAGAATTTTATCCCAACTCTCCTGCCTCCCCTCTCTCTCTCTGCCCCCCCCAACCCCCACACGCCCCACCACCACTTTCGCGCCCAGCGCGCCCTTCTTTGCCGTCGCCGCCCGCATCGGGCCATGGTAGCGGCGGCCCGTCCCCGCCACCGGCCGCCATCTCCGTCCCCATCCTCCTCATCTCCTCCCAATTCCCCAATTCCGCGTGTCAATTCGGCTCAATCTAGGCGGAATCGACACTTCTCTAATGGCATTATGCGGGTGCGGCGTCTCCAACTTCGAGTCGCGCGGATCACATGCGCGCGCTTGGACTTCTAGTTTTCGCGGGGCCGAAATCTCTCCCAAGCTCCGATTGAAAGCGAGGAAGGCGGCGGGCTTCTTTCTAGCTCCGTGCTCGCGTGGCTCATTTGTTCGTGGCGGCACCTCGGGCGGGCTCGCCGGCCTGCGCTCAGCGCCGCGCCACGAGCCATCGGCACTCGCCGGCTACTCCCGGAGAGGTCGGCGGGGCCGACCTGTCCTATCGAACTCCTGCTTTCGCGATGGGCAAAGGAAGAAGGTCCTTCCCTCTATGACCAGGGTGGGTCCGTCGGCTGCGGGTACCACATGACCGTGAGGCTAGAGGTCAATCTTTGTTTTCTGGCGGTGGTCGTCGTTCCCCATCGACAAGCAAAGAAAATTAGAAGGAAAAACAAATACTATATTGGTGTTTAAAAAATATTGTAATTATGTGTATCTTATCTTATTTATGCTTTAACAATCTTTTATCAAAAAGCCATACGATGATTTATCAAGCCACACAATTGTATACACAAATATATTTGTACTTGATCTTAGCAACATGCACAACATTAAGCAGTTAGAGGCCCGACCCTGCATGCGTGGGGTTATATGAACTGTCTTTACGTTTGTTTGTATGATAAAATCAAGGTTTTAGAGGCGCAGCCGCCGTCTGTGGCTTGTACATGCCCTTAGTGAGGCTGCGGAGGTGGCATGCTTGCATGTCGAGAGAACTCTTTAGTGGAGGTTCTCTTTATAGGTGTAGTAGATAGATGTTAGGTCATAATCTTAATCATAATCCTAGTTAGTCTTATTACATGAAATAATCAATCCATACTTAGCCCTTAATCACACTTAATTAGCATCAATCTTTAGCGAAACTACTACAAAATTGATTTTTGCAAGACACACCTAAATATTAACGTGGCGGGCACTTTTTTGCCTGCCCGCGGTTAATCTCAAATTAACGTGGTGCTCGTTTTTATTTACCATGGTGGCACTGCGTCATCGAAAATTGATTTACCTTGGCGACTTAAAAATGTCGCCATGGTTAACACCTATTTTCGTGGTGGACATCCTAATTTTCCCACCATGGTAAATAATTTTTCCGTGGTAGGCATATTTAAAATCTGTCACATAAAATTCAGGCCCAATTCACGGGCCAAAAACACTAATATCGCACTACGGTATATATCACGAGGGGAGTTAGGGTTTCACCCTCGACACTTCTCTCAACCCAAAGGCGCGCCGCTTCTTCACACCATGAGGCATCCCTTCTCCCCCTTGCTCTCCCCAGCGATGGTGCGGCGGCCACCGGCCCTCCCCTCTCCCGATCCTCCCTAGGCGCCGGAGCCCACCACTCCCCTTCCTCCCTACCTTCCCCCGGCGACACTCGGATGGTACACGCCTCCCTCTCTCCATCTCCGGCCTTCTCCCCAACGGGTGGGGCCTAGCCATGGGGCGGTGCACAAGGCACCTCACCTCTCCTCCCCTACGCCACGAGGGCAGAGCTTGGTGGCCGGGTCGGCCTTGTGGCTCCACTCTCTCTTCCAGCGATGGCAGCGCGGTGTTCCTTCGGTGGCACAAGGAGGCGGCGCGCCGCGGATCCTAACGGGCGCCCGCCACAATGCAAAAATCGCGTGGCGGTGGGCCAGGCCTAGATCGGTGGCGGTGCCGCGGCCCCTCCCACCTCGTTGATGGCGGGCTACGTTCGGTAAGTCGAGTGGCGACCCTGCGGGCTTGACATCGGGCTCGATTAGCGGGCTGGTTGGGGTTGGGGTTTTATTTTCTTTATATTCTTTTTAGAATCATTTACCATGCGGGCATAAAGCGCTTGTCACGATTAATCTCGCGTAAGCTTGTGACCTCACCATGTAGCGGGCACCTTTCCCCACCACAGTAAATGCAAGGCGTCCGTCACCAAAAATAAATTCCATAGTAGTGCAAAGATGTCAAGGCTGCCGACTTTCATGTACCTGCTTTCGGGTAGAAGGCATATGACACTATTTTGTTTGAGGTGGAAGGCGTCGTCCTTCGATCAACGCCACTCTCCGGCAACCTTGATTGGTAGGTCTTAAGTTTTTCATGCCATTTCTAATCATAGAGATGACTTCATCTTATAGCTTGTTGTTAAGCCCAGCGATCATGGACCTTTGGGATTTAGTCATATAAATGAAGAGAAATCGGAGCACCTAAAGAAAAGACCCAATACTTTCGGAAATGAACGAGGTCGTCGGTCGGACGGATGATCCGTCAGGCCCCCACACACACACACACACTCTCCCTTTGCTATTTTTCTTATTCTCGCGGCCCCAGCCATGGCGAAGCGGCGGGGGGCATTAGCGGCAACGGTAGTGTTGGCCGAGATTCACGGTTTTCGACAGCGGGGTTAGGGGTCCTATTTCCTTCCACGTTGTAGCTTACGGCTGGCTTTGGCGTGATGCGTCGACCGTGATGAGTGGTGGTGGTAGGTTAGTGCGGTGAGCAAAGCGGCGGCGGCCAGTGGGCGGGGGTTGGACAACCCGGTTGGCTTTGGGTAGGCGGCGGGCGGCGTTAAGCGAAAGGCTGGGGAGGGTGGATCGCCCGGAGGTGGAGAAGATGGTGGCAAAGTGAGCTTCGCCGGGGAAGGGGCAGGTGGGCGGACGCCCGTGGGCGCTAGGGTACATGGTGGAGGCGGTGGAAGGAAGGCGGCGGTGCGGTGTGAGGAAGAAGAAGAAGGTGGCGGAGGGGCGTGGGCGGTGTGGGCGAGGCCCATCTCCGCACCTAGCCCGGATGGCGTGGGTATCAACCAAGGTGGGGGCTAGGACGCCCCCAACCCCAATAATTTGATGCAAATTTAGGGAGTTATTTTTGTATTATCTATCTAGATAATGTTGGTGGTTTGGGTATAAATTTGCAGCTACATTGAATATCCTTTGTAATGGCAGAAGTGTGTAGTTTTTAAGGTGCGTTTGGCACATATAAAGTTTCAGTGGTTCTCACTTTTCTGCTAGGAATGAGAATAGGTGAAAACGTGGTTTTGTAGTAATTCTAATTCTGCAGCCTGCGCGCCATGGGGTTGGGTGGGTGGTTGGGTGAGGGGAGGCGGCGACGGTGGCGCTAGGAGTCGCGAGGACCGATCCTTACCCCTCCGGTCTCCTAATATCGTTGTAGATTTTTGGGACTTAGAGAGTGAGTTAGTGGAGGAATTGATACCTATTTGGTGTGGAGGTTTTGAGTAAATGACGGTGATCATTCTCGGAAATTAATTAGTGGAATTTCATCCTCTATACTTCTATTCCTCTTCCCACCTAAACTCCCACTCTCACGAAAACATACATAAAGAAGAAGAAGAAAACTCGTACCTCTAAATTTGCATTCCCTTCTCTCAATTACCTCCAAACAAACATACCGAAAAGTTTTTTTTTTTAAAAAAAGAATTGTAAATGTCATCACACACACACATATATGCATTGCATGTCACTTACATGATAAATGTATGTAAAAGTCTCAAAGGCCCATCCCGACGAAAGCACTTGTTAGTTGATCCAGCCCTTTCTTCTTTTTGCTACTACGACTATAGTCCATAATGATGAATTCAATTTTCTCACTCGGTACCATGGAATTGGTCGTTTGAAACTCGATCCTGACGAGAGCGGTGAACCAGCTCTTCACGAGTTCGATCGCTGCGTCATCGATCTTGGCCGACATTGCGAATCTGTAACGACGAGCTAGATTTCTATGAATACGGATCGCGGATCGATCAATCGTCCTGTCGTCCGGCAGCTAGTAGTCGTCGTTGGGCAGCGTGGAGTTGACGAGTCTGGCGATGGTGACCCTGGGCGTGGGTAGTCTCCGGTGAGCACCTTGGCGGCGACGATGGCGTTGGCGGCCTCGGTGAGGTGCACGCCGTCCCAGCTGATGAAGCGCGTGCCCACGTCGCACAGCTGCATCTCCGCCGACATGCACGCCTTGAAGTGGTTGTAGTTGTATGGCGGCCCGCCGTAGCCGCAGCATGCCATCAGAGGCTTCTCAATCCCTGCATATATATGCATATATGCAACAAGTTGAGAAGCGTTCGATTTCCATTCAGCAGCAGCCAGCAGGTGACGATGATTACCGTGCATTGTGTGGTTTGCCACCAGGTCGTACTTGATGGTGTACATGTCGACGAAGACGAGCGCGGCGTCCACCATCCGGCGGCGGAGCTGACCGCAGGCCTCGCTGAGCAGCGTGTTGAAGCGCTTGGCGGGCGTTGTTGTAGGTGTTGAGGCAGCCGTGGGCGTCAGGTCGGTGTCGTCGTCCGCGGGAAGGCCAGCTTCTGCGGCAGGCAGCCCAGAGCACCCGTGCCGTGGATCCAGAACTTGCGGGCCCCGTGAGAGTACAGCGTCTATGTAATGTATGCAATGCATGTGTCATATCAACTAGGTGTGTGGTGTACTGGTGGTGTCAACTACCTACTTCACAAGACCTAAAAGAACATAATTCCTTCCTTTTATCTATCTATATTAGTACTAATTACACAAGAGGAAAAATACAGGCGAAGGGATTTATATTACTTATAAATTACCTCGATGGTGTACTTGATCTGAGCAACAAAACCGGGGATCTTGGCAAGCACTTGATCGTAGGGCAGGTGCATGTAAGCGGACACGTCATTCTGCCCGATGTCGATGGTGTAGATGGCCTTTCTGAATCCTTCGCGATCGATGGGTGGCCTCTGCCCTGCATCACGTTAACCACATCGAACGATCAGTGTCACACCAGCTGGTTTTAATAACTGAGACATAATTAGGTTGCCATCATATATGGTTTGACAGCTGAGAGATCGACCTAGGTTGATCATTTCCATGGATCTGGCCCTGAAGTAGAGCCATTGATGGAGCTGCACGTCCAGCGAGAAGGGAGAGCCGCCCGGTGTCGCCGTGGAGCCGCCGATGGCGAAGTTGACGCCGTTGCTGAAATCCGCGCCCAGCGCCTTGAGGTATGGGCTCAGGTAAGGCGTGTGCAAGCTCTCACCTGGCAGGCCAAACCCAAACACAGACACAGTATATATCAGCGCTCCAAACAGAGATCCTTTCAATCAATAAACTAACATATGGTAAAAAAGTCGTAATAAAGAACTAAATATCCACTTAAATAAGAGATCGAGCATGGTCGTCACAGAAGGTTTGGAACACCGACGTACGGCTTCATTTCAGCGTGCATCGCTGGGCGGCCTTGATGAGGCCAGTGTGTGATTGATCACTGCAACCACAATAATTTGCGCACTGGACTGCAGAGATGTACCTTTGCGCCGACATAAATCTCTTTTTCGTGATCCCATCATGGCCTGCTTGACACGTTACCACTTTTCCTCCACTCCATCCCAAAAAGCCATTTGTTTCTTTTTAGCGTTTCATTTGACAATAATTTTTAGAAGATATAGTAGCGGTCACCTTTTGTTTTTATCTCCAGAAACAAGTACTCCCTCCATCCCAAATTATAAGTCACTTTGATTTTTTAGTTCATCCATTTAGTTATGTATCTAGATACAATAATATGTCTAGATACATAACTAATTGGATGAACCTAGAAAGTCAAAGTGACTTATAATTGGGAATGAAAAGGAGTAGGAGCCTACTTGATCGAACAGCTTAGCTACTATGTTCAGTTCTGAGTCTACCTGGGATCTGCTCTTGAGTTTTTTTTATAAAAAATACTGAAGAAAAAACGAGAATTTTACTGTGTTGCTTAAAGTTGAATTCCAAGCGTGGCGCGAAATAAAGCATGTATTTTGACGTATCGATGGCGAAAATCCGGGATGATGAGTGTGACGAACGAACTCACAGATGAAGTCGATGACGAGGCGTCCATCGGAGAGCCTTCCGGTGGGTCGTCGGAAGAAGGTGCGTCCCTCGGGCAGGTTCAAGTTCATCCCGTTGACCGCCGCCATGCCGCCCGTGTCGGAGTTGGAGTCCCGAAGTTGAAGATGATCACCGACGACGACGACGGCGACGGGCGCGCCGCCGCCGCCGGAGGAGGATCGTCGTCGTCCGGCGGCACCGGCAGCACCAGCTTCCGCGCGGGCGACCGTGGCTACGGCCTCCACCGGCGGCGCGACGGCGGGGGAAGCCGGCGTCGGCGGCGTACCTGAGCGAGGCGAGGACCACCGCGGCCGCCACCCCGGCCATCACCAGGTAGTGGTGCAGCCGCAGTGGGACGGCCGCGGCGGCCTTGTTCGGCCCTCCGGCCGCGGCGGCGCCTGCACCACCGCTGGTCATCCTCGCTCCTTCACTTTGCAATCTGTCGTGTGCTCCTCACGCCCGGCCGGCCGGCGGATGCTAAGCATATAAACGCACACAGCGGTGTGTGTGTCTCGGCTCTCGGCTCTCCTTGCGTGCAATGCAGGGGAGTGACCGTGTACCTGACCAGACCTGCCTGCGCGTATGTAGTAGCTATGTATAGGCAGGCAGGCATCAGTTGAGCTGTGGCTCTCTCAGCCTCGCCCAGAGTCGCCCAGAGTAGGAATAGGTAGTAGCATCTCCTCGTTGTCGGGGAGACGACGAGATGTGAGATGTCGCACGAACACCGACGGAGAAGAGCATTGGTGGAGTGGAGAAAAAAAAAAGGCGAGAAAGGCGATACATTAACGCGCGTGTTTATGGCTCTGGTGCTTGGAGTCAAGGGTGGTTTGGTTGGTGAGTGATGATTTTTTGTGATAATAAAGGTGGGAGGCGCGGTGTGCGCGGGACGCGACCGCGCGAGGCCGGAACGGCGACGGCGCATCGGTTTCGCTGGCTCGCTGCCCCGGCCGGACGCCGACGCCGCGGGCGGGACGGCATCATCAGGTAGGTGCCGGGGCGCCGCCACGGGCAGGGCCACCACCCGCGTTCCCTGGGCCCCGAGAGGGAGAAAAAGATCGAGCTTGGCCGCGACGCGACTCTACTCAGTAATGGCGCAGGACCGCGGATACCGATGGAAGCCTGGCCGCGACTCTAGTGATTAATGGCGCAGGACCACGGATACCGATGGATCAGTCGCCTCTAGTACTCATGTACCTAGAGTAGAGCTCGGAAGCTCCCTCCGTTTATGGATAGGCACCCGGCCCTGATCTGGTGGCGGGAGCAGCAAGCAAGCAATGCCGGCCATCGACGTGAGCACGACAGCGCCCGGTCTGCAGCCTCTGCTGTCGTGCGCGAACGAACGGGGCTGGTTGCCTCCGTCCGGTGGATCAGCAGGATCCATCGACTCGCTCCACGTACTTATCCATTAGAATTACACAAAGTAGTGATCTGCTACCATCAGCAGCAGCTAGCGCTCGTCGCATGCGTTCGCCCGCACTTGCACTGCCACATGTTGCACGAGAGCGACTATACATACAGGAGACATGAGTGAGCCCTACGATACGATTCAAGAAACGAACGTGTGCCGTTTCGCAACGACGAGTATCAGATGATCGAGCATGCTGAGTGGAAGGTAGGTTTGTATTTGTCGTGGCCTCGACACGCACTTTGTCGGGCATGGCGACCGCACGCACGCACGGACGCAGAAAGCGCGAGATGTCAAGTGCAAGGGTGGTGACGCACAAGTAAAAATGCTCGTTCGTGACCAACACAACACAAGACTCACGACGCCGGCAGGTGCGACGTCATTTTGCAATGAAGCCAGCAGCGGATGCAGTTTATTTCTGCCGGACGGGTGGCAGAAGCTGGAAAGCTACCCGCCGACGATCGACAGCCTGCAGCTGCTCGGTTTCAACCGTCGGGTCGTCAAGGTACCAACCGCAGCAGCGCGAAGGAAGGCGCGTCGACGTCGCGTGGGGTGAGGCGCGCCTAGCACCCAACAGCGCCACCAGGGCATGTGCTGTGCAGGGACTGGGAGAGGTCCTTCGGACGTCCCGAAATCAGGAAAGATCAGCGTCATCCTTGAATGGCCACCATAGTCGTAATGCAAATGCAACCACACACACTACTCGACTGTCGACTCCACCAATCAATCCGCGCTCAAGTCCCATCTAACCTCACAGTGTTAGCAAGTCGCATCAGAGTTGAATTAATGTGGCCAAGAAAAACAAACGCCTACTGTCCTTTGAGATTACATAGCTCGTACAAATTGTATTTGAAGCATTGCCGATCTGCATATACACCTGCCACAGCCCGCACAGCACCGGAAAATAAACAGAGAAATTAGAGCTAGGAAGAAATCACACACACACCACCATCCAGGAACGCCCAAACCATGCATCTTCCCCTTTTCTTTTCTTATTAATATATTTAACTAGTATTGTGTGCGTTGCTATGAGATAACTAATTTTTAAAAAAAATACATAGATCGCATGATATGATAACAATACTATGAAATTAAACAGTGATATTAAAGTGACATTTAATTCAAACAAGTAAGTTTTATGAAAGTAACACAATCATAGATATAGAGTGGATTTTACATTCATATATTGTGCATATAACATCTTTGTGTAGAGTCGATAAACCATTTAGAAGTACCTAGAAATATCAACAAATATAGCATTTGTTAAATAATATTTGTATAATATAAATTGAATAAAAAATATATTGTATATGTTAGTAATCTTCTCTTACCTCGCCTATTGCGTTAGAACCTCCTTCCATACTATATTCTTCGTGAAAATTCCATCAATTTCTTTGGGGTCTTCTTATCCTTACGTTTTTTTACTTGGTGCATACTTTTTATTTTTTTTTCCCATGACATTCTTTCTAGCATTTTTCTTCTCCATCTTTTTTGGCCTCCCCTCCCGTACGTCCGCATCGAGGCGACGGTGCGCGAGGATCTTGATATTCACTCTTGGCGTGGCTCTAGACATGCGCAACATACAAGACTACGTGAGAACACCGGTGAGAGAACACATGTTGGATAGTTTGCCATGTGACTTGTTGGCCGGTCATGGCGAGGCTTCGGCGGATAGGAAACTGCTTCCTATTAAACACGAGCGGGAACATCTCATCAAATGGGCACAAGGGTATTCGAGGAAGGAATACCGTTTCGAGCATGCTACCCCACCATGATTTCAGCGTCGATTGTATTTCTTGGAAACCCTCACACCAGCAGCCTTGTCCCGTTGCACAACCCATTGGGAGGATCAATATTCCGAAGCAAGATGACAGGACACCCGAGCTTGAGCTTCAAAATTTGTGGAGGCAAGCCAGGGGGTTCAGGTTGTTAGGGAACTCTCTTTGGATAGTAGTTTTGTGGATCATCTGCGGCGAGTCAAAGCGTGATTCACCATCTCGCCACCCCGGAACATATCAATCATTTTCATATTGATCAAGTCCACCCAATTTATACGTCGCGAGATAAAATCACTCACGGTGGTGATGTAGTCTTTGTCCCCTGTTTGTGTTTAGGTGCGGAAAGATGGTGTCGATCATCGTGCGAAGATCCTTCTCAACGAGTATGGGACATAAATCTGCCGTCGGAATCCATTACATCGCCATCTCCGTTAACCTCTTCCGCTCTATCACCAATGCACAATAGATAATAATCGCAAACCACGGGTCACTCGAGCCCTCATGTTGCGAGACGAGCTTTAGGTGGCGCATGGATTCCCAAAGATGGGAGCTTCATAGGGAAGCTCGACTATTTGAGCTCACGGATCCTTTCCGCTGCTTGGGGAGGACCTATCACGAAATCCCCGCCAAAGGCGGTTGTCTTCCCACCAAGCGAAGGTCGATTAGCTAATTGTATCTAATAGGCTCTTGTTTAGTGCTTCCACGTTTTGCCTCTTTGTCATAGATGCCTCATCCCATATTATGAGAGTTGCTTGCCATAACAACTTGGCAGTACCACTTTGTTTTGTGAATGTGCATCCATCGCCCTCTTTAGCATTGAGAGGTAACTTGAAACACAGTGGCTCGTCCTCCCACCTAGCATTATGGGTGTTGTGACTCGGATGTTGATGTAGCCACGACAATCTTGTCCACGGCTATGTAGTTTTTTTGAGAAGTGCCCTATACAAAAAGGACTTTCCGTCCCGCCAGGTCCATTCACAAAGAACAACCCGCCTTTTTTTTCACTTTGTGGATAGTGGCCATTACCTCATCGTAGGTAGACCTTTGCGACTCCAAAATCTTTTAAGGTTTGCTTCATCCAAAGTAGTTGAGCATAACATGCACCGGCGCAACATACTCGGCCTCAGCGGTGGAAAGGGCTACACAATTTTGCTTCTTAGAACTCCAAGAAACTAGGAACCGTACAAGGAATTGACATGTCCCCGAAGTGCATTTTCTATCTACTTTACAACAGGCATAGTCGAGAATGCGAATAGCCAAGTAGATTGAACTTGGAGCCCTTGGGATACCGCAAAAGCCAAGGTTAGGTGTGAGTACTAAATATCTCAAGATTCTCTTAACAACCACTAGGTGACATTCTTTTGGATTAGCTTGAAATCTAGCACACATGCACACACTAAGCATTATATCGGGCCTAGATGCATAAAGGTAAAGAAGTGAGGCGATCATGGAATGATATACCTTCATGTCCATGGCTGCCCCTTCTTCATCAAGATCAAGATGTCCATTGCTTGGCATTGGAGTCTTGATTGGCTTTGCCTTAGCCATATCAAACTTCTTAAGCATGTCATGAGTGCACTTGGTTTGGCAAATAAATGTCCCTTCCTTCATTTGCTTGACTTGAAATCGAGGGAAGAACTTTAGTTCACCTATCATGGACATCTCAAATCTCTTGGTCATTGTCCTACTAAATTGCTCAACATACACATTGTTAGTACTACCAAATATTATGTCGGCGACATATATTGGCACACAAATATATCATTACCAACTTTATATGTAAAAAAGTAGGATCATCTTTGCCTATTTCAAAGCCATGCTTGAGCAAGAATTCCTTTAGGCATTCATACCATGCTCTTGGTGCTTGCTTAAGTGTCATGAACCAAAAGGACCACCCATGGGAGAAGGGCCCAACAAAGGGCAGCCCAAAGCGCCGACTAGGACCCAAGGCCTTGGCACTTGTGGCGCCTCCCTAGCCGGTCGGCGCCATCGTCCGCGTAAAGAACGTCACGTCGGTTGCCGCCAATAAAGTAAGGGATGTTTAAGGAATAAAGATAGGAATAAAATAGAAAATAAATAGATTGCTTGTAAAGAGGAATTCCAATCTATAAAGGAAACCTCTAGATCTTTCTTAGCATGCAAGTCTCCCTCGGACTATAAATACAAGGGGATGTAATCGGTTGGATCTCAAGAAGAAAATTAAAGGGGTAACACCCAACGGCTTCCGCTCTCTGGGCTCTCTCTCTCTCTCTCCTCACCTTGCGCCGCGTCGCGCCGCCTCCGCCCCCGCCGCCCTTGCACGCCAGCGCGCGCCACCGCGCCGCCCCGCAGCGCGGCTTGTGCGCCGCCCCTCCTTCCCCTCTCTTTCTCGGCTGCTGCACGTCATCATCCTCGTCATCTTCCACCTCGTCGTTCTTCCCCTCGCCCTCGTCATCCGCGCCGCGATCGTCGTCACCATGTCGTCTCTCACCACGAACGCTACCCTAAGCTGGCGCCTGCGCCGCCTGCCCGCGCCGTGCGTGTCACGCGGAATCGTCACGGTTTGTGGCGGTATATCGAGACAGGGGGCGATTCCCTCCACCGAAGGCTTCGGCGACCACCACCGTCTTCAAGATCGGATGGCGGCGCATGGACAATTGCGTTCATGGAGAAGCTCCACACCATCTTCGGCGACTCTGGCGGTGTGACAACCTGCTTGGGGAAACTCTTGGCTGTCTGGCGAGCTGCCATGGACAACGACAAGCGCCGCCTTCGCCATCAGCGGCGTACATATGGTCGCGCCAGCGGCAACCCGAGCCCGGTCGCAGCGACGCTTGGCGTCGGCGTGCAGCGCCTCCAACGTCACCTCGGCCACCACCGGCGGCGTCCCGCCATGGGCGCGCCCGGCGGTGGCGGCGTTCCCAAAGGCGCCATCTACGTCACATCCTCCGCGATCGTCGACAATGCAAACAGCGGTCATGCCTACCCGAGGATGCCCGGCTATCGCGGTCGGTCCGGATCGGTCGAGGAGGCTACAACCCGGCGTCCACAAAAGGCTGTTGCGACGAAAGCCTACCCAACTAGGCCAATGTCGCGGGCTCCAGCGACAATGCAGATAAGTTCTTATACCACCAACATCCTCTCGATATGGGAACACCGGGAGCATCCCGTCATTACCATCGGCCCGACAACTCAGCGGCGTCGCGGTCTCGTCGTCCCGGCGTCACGGCGACATCGACAATACCTCCAAGGCGCCCCCCAACAACATCGGCGGCGACCGCGACGCCGTAACCATAGCGTCTAAGCATCAATGACAACACCAACATCACTATGGGTGACATAGCGGCGTCAACCGGCGTCGACATCAACGTCGGCCCGGCGTTGACACCCGGGACAACACCGGCAACATGAACAACAACATCAACATCTTTGCCGGCGGGACATCACACACTCCACGGTCACCGGGCAAGTCCACCCCAATCAACAAGGAGCTTCTACCTCTACCACCCATGCTACAGCGATGCGCTCGACGCCGTCAACCATGGCGTCCACGACACGGCACCATCGGCGACGCCGACAGCGGCGACGGCGCTACCACGAGTGCCATGAGCGTCGCGACACCCTCAAGGGCGCCAACGCCGATGATGCCCCACGACGCCGACAACAACTACAAGGGCAAGAACACCGACGCGCGCGGCTCGAGCGCCACCGGCGGCGGCAGCTCATTCACTTTCGCCGACATACGGCGACAACAATCTACTACACTGCTGGACATCCTCCGACATCAACAATGGTGGAGAACACCCTCGAGGCAAGCTCGGATCCGGCAAAGGCGCCACCATCGATACCACGTCGGAGAACATCAGGTACACCCGCTATACCGCCCGACAAAGGCGGCACTCCTCCTTCTTTGGTTCATCTACATGCCAACCCGGGCGACAAGGGAATCTTGGGACACCTCCCACCGCGGTGTCTTCCTCGGCTTCAAGCTGCCCATCAGCGGCGACACCAGCGACTACTTGGCGCCAGCCTCGGCGGGCGGCGCCTTGATCGACTACACCTATGGCCCCAACACCTCCGTCGGGAACATGGGCTTACCGGACATCCGCGGTGCGGGCAACAACCATGGCGCCATTGACGGCTTCGGCTATGGCGGCGGGCGACTCTGAGCCAAATCGGTTGGCTCCCTCGTTCCACGACGACATCGCCCGATGCGACTTCGCTAACAAGCCTTGGGCTGCAATGCACGGGGGGCGCCCTACATGTTGGGCTTGATGATGCAACTCGCCCACCCGATTCGACTCTCTGTCTCCTATGAGGTCTACAGCAAGCTTCAACTTCGCGAGCTCCGCAAGCGGCGACATGAGGTACATACCACCCGGATCAACCCCCTACCTCATCGACCTCGTCACTACCCCCGAAGGCCCTCATCCTTCATCAGCTGGCAACACGGATCGGCGACAACCTACGCCGCATCGCGGAACCATCAAGCTCCACCCGGGAGCAACGGCAGGCGCCCGGCAATGGAGATCGTCTTCCTCGGCAACCATCGCTACTACGTCACAGCCTTATCAAAGGTACTACGAGATGTTCTCCAACGGCAAAGGTCGGCATCTCCATCTTCGCCCGGCGCGCATCAACAAGCGACAACGGTGCGAGAACAACGGTAGCGGGGGCCGGCTTGTCGAAAAAGGGGAGAAATGTCATGAACCAAAGGAGCACCGCCGGAGAGGGGCCCAACAAGGGACAACCAGGGTGCCGACTAGGGCCTAAGGCCTTGGCGGCAGCTCTTCTCTGGCGATCGCCGCCATCGCCGTAAACACGTCCGCGTCGGTTGCCGCCCAATTAAGTAAGGGATGTTTAAGGAATAAAGATAGGAATAAAATAGGGAATAAATAGATTGCTTGTAAAAAGAAATTCCAATCTATAAGGAAACCTCTAGATCTTTCTTAGCATGCAAGTCTCCCTCGGACTATAAATACAAGGGGTGTGTCGGTTGGATCTCAAGAAAGAAAATTAAAGGGGTAACACCCAACAACCCTCTCTCAGGGCTCTCTCTCTCTCTCTCACCTTGCGCCCGTGCGCCGCCTCCCCCGCCGCCGCTTCTTGCTTACGCCGCCACAGCGCGCCGCCCAGCATTAAGTGCCCAGCGCCGCCATACGTCGCCCGTCCCGCCACCCACGCCGCGCCGCCCGCAGCGCCGCCCGCCTCCACCGGCCAGCGCCGCCCCTCCTTCCCCCTCTCTCTCCCGCTGCGCACATCATCATCGTCGTCTTCCACCTCGTCGTTCTTCCTCCGCCCTCGTCATCACGCCGCCGATCGTCGTCACCATCGCCATCTCACCGCCCGAACACTTTGCCCTAATCCGGACGCGCCGCCGCGCCCGCCGCCCGTGCATTATCCGCGCGGAATCGATCCGGTTTGTGACATTAAGCCATCAAGGACTTCGTGTATCCCTCCGGTGTGTCTTCCTCAATCGTAGTCGCGTGTCCGTTCTCCACACGGCCCGTCGAGGATCACGAGTCTCCCCACAATGTCTCCCTTATCGCAGCCTTGTCTCCCTCACCTCATAGTACATCAAGGGCACACATCTCCCTCGGCGCATCTCACTCTCCTTGCGGTTTGTCGGGGGCGCCTTTGATGAGGGCGTCAGCGGCTCCAAATTACTTACATGGATCAAGTGAAGGTTTGATTGTAGATGGAAAGTATTGATGGTTAGTGAAGTTGATTAGGACCATTTAAAATTTAATTCCATACTTGGGAGAAGTGACAGAGCTTGAATCAAGGATGACTCGAATCAAGAACTGGAGGGTGATGAGGACATCCGTGGTAGTCGAGTTTTTGTGAGCGTCGTCACCGGTTCATCGAAGTTATCCATCTCCACCAAAAGATCGGGACATCCAACCACTTATTAGCCTCTGCTTCCCTTCATACGGGTTTATGGCCGGAGGATCAGAATGCGGGAAGGAAGAAGATTGCTTTCGATTTTTATTTGGACTTTAATTAGAAATAAAAAATAAATGATAGTTTGTTGGTACATTGTCCTAGACCATATTTAATCTTGTCTCCGTTTTAAACTATAAACCGTTTTACCTTTTTAAGTAAAAATTGTTTTATGCATTTAGATATACAATATGTTTATAGATATATAGAGAAACCTACACACCTAGAAAAGCCAAAAGGGGTTGTAATTTGAACAAGGTGAAATACTTGTTATTTAGAAATAATGGAGTAAATAAATGAAAGCAGGTCAAGCGATGCACTACATCTTAGATTTACTCCCTTCGTCCTTTTATCATTTGCCATTGGCGTCCTTTTTATCTGTTGCCATTGCATAAGTGCTACAAATTTGACTCCATTTGTAGAAAATATGTGTAACATTTGTATCACCCGGTGATACTAATTGTATACTATAAATATTAATATATTTTAATATATTTTTTTAATTAAAGTTGTTTGATAAATGCAAGCGTCACATATTTGGGACGGAGGGAGTATTGGGAAGACAGCGAAAAACAAAAATTATTGTTTATCAATCATACTTTTCGGCTTTGTTCGTAGCCATGTATGTATCTACCCTACTAATGCACCAACATATCTGCATTCAAATCCATTTAAAATGAACCACCTAGATTTTTTTGAAGGAAGCGGGGAGGGGTCACCCCTACTGTGCTTTTATTAAACAAAGAAAATCTTACGAGGGGAGAACTCAAGAAACAAAAAAGACACAAAGAAAATTAAAAAATTACACAAAGAGCTCGATCCATTGATCCAAAAGCTGAATGGAGAGAAGGTTTAGCTCGTAGCTTAACTAGAGCTAGTTCACACTTGAAGACTCGTTTGGCGTTCATCGAGAGAATGTGCTATATGTGCGAATATGATGTCATTCTGGCAGCCCTAGATGGCCCTGAGCATTCTTTGCTGAAATAACTTCAAAAGGCTACTAAGCTCTGCGAGAGAGTTCTTGAAAAGAATTAGGAGTCCACCAAGCCAGGTTGAATGAGGTGAGCCAACCGAGGGTTCCAACACGACATGGCAAAAGGGCGGTGAAGAAAAAGATGGTCAACATCTTCCTCTATTCCAAGGTGACAAAGAACAAAATCGTAGCTGTCAAGATTCATGTTTCTCCTCCTTAGAAGCTCCCTAGTGCTTATTCTGTCTTTAAAGATCAGCCATAGGAAAATTTTCCTCTTAGGTTGACATCTTTGATTTCCTGACCATTTGAAAGCGGTGGTGCTTGTAATATGCCCCATTAGATGAGAATATGCTTGTTTTGAAGAGAAGGAAGAGTTTCCCCAAATGTATGTCCAAATGTCATGACTGTCTGCAGTAGAGAAGTTTTGTGCTGATTGTTTAAGCTGTTGTAATTGCTCAAAAGCTTGTGTGGAAAGTGGCGAAATTTGAAAGAGAGTATAAATATCTTGAGTTTCAAGAACTCCTTGACTATAATGTTTGCATCTTTGGTAAAGGAAAAAGTTAGGGCATAATCAAGCTGAAGCAAATTATTGTTCCAAACATCGGTCCAAAAAAGGCAGGAAGCTCCATCTAGGATGGTGGCAGCATAAGACCCTTAAAAAGAGTCAAGAAGCTTGCAAATGTCTTTCCACCAAAATGACCCTCTTCTATTAAGTCCTAGGAGAGAACCATCTTTGTAGTAGGAACTCCAAATTAATTTGAACCGGGGGCAGTGGTGATTGAAAAATTTATGAAGGTGCTTGAGCAAAAGACTACGATTCTGCGTGGTCAGGCTGATTGCACCTAGGCCCCGTTCTCCTTTGATTGATGAGACCATTTCAGGCAACCTTAGAAGGTTTCTTGCTGTTCATGTTAGAGCCTCTCCATAAGCAATGTTTTTCGATACTTATCGACTTGTTTGACCACTTTGCTTTTTGGGAACAAGAAAATACACATGGCATAAATAGGCATAGCACTGATGACAGCATTAGTCATCTGCAACCTCCTAGCATCATTTAACATTGAAGAAATGGTAACTAGTCTTCTCTCACATTTTGAAACTAGAGGCCAATAATGCGCAGCTTGATGGGCTGGTTAGGCGAGAGGCAATCCCAAATAAGTAAAGGTAAGGAACCAGTGAAGCGACCAAAACTGGTAGCAAGAAGTTGAAGTCTTTCTTCTGAAATGTTTTCTTGGCACCATCATAGATTTAGAGTAATTCACCTTTAGACCTGTGGATTGACAAAGTCTTGTAAAATTTGCTTAAGGGCGATGAAATTTGAGATTCCTCACCTTTCATGAATATTAGAGTGTCATCGGCATCTTTGTAAAGATGGGAAAGTCTTGATCATGGGTGAGGTTAATTGGAAGTGTCGGCTCATTCCTTTTATGCGGCATCATTAAGAATAGATTGCGAGGAAAATTTTGCTAGGACAAATAATAAAGGGAAAGGGGGTCTCCCTATCTAACCCCTCTCTGCAATGGAAAACTTTGCACAGTACACCATTTAGAAGCACGGTGATGTGCTAGAGTTGAAGATCAACCTCATCCAAGAAAGCCACTTTTGGTGAAAACCCTTGCTCTGCATAATTTCCGGCATCAACCCATGCTCTACCTTATCAAAAGCCTTTTCAAAATCCAGGTTTCAAAATAATTATCTCTTGTCTTATTTGGTGACAAAGATGTTGGTATTCTAGTGACCAAGCAATACAGTCTTGAATGGATCTTGCTCTGATAAAACCATATTGATTCTTATGAATGAGATTTGGCATTTTGTTTGGAGTCTATTTGCGAAGTTTGGTTATAATCTTCATGGAGGTCTTGAGCAAGGAGATTGGCCTGTAGTCACTTACACTTGTGGCGAGATGGGTGCTCACGGGATGAGGGTAGTGTGTGAGCCATTAATACTTTGCACACAAACTGAACCAGAGTGAAAGGCTTTGACCCAGTTGTATAAGTCATTACAAATTCTTGGCCAACATCTTTTGAAAAAATCTGTATTAAAGCCATCGGGACACGGGGATTTGTTAGAGGGCAAATTTCTAACCACAAGGTCAATTTCCTCCTTAGTAAAAGGTACCTCAAGAGAATGCAAGTCATTGATTGGAGAGATCAGTTCTGGTAAACTGAAAGTGATACCTGTGTAATTGGAAACTCCCAATCTCTCTTTGAAACTGTCCCATAACCAATCTGCTTTAGTATTGTGATCGAGTGGCAATTTGTCCCTCAAATTTTGCAAAGATGAAATGGCATTGTTCACGAAGCGAAGAGTTGCATTAGCATGAAAAAATTTAGTACTAGCATCACCAAGAGTGACCCATTTGATGGCTCCCCTCTGCTTCCAATAAGAATCTTTTCTTTGCTGAGAAGGGAAGAGAGTTTTTGCTCTAGCAAATGTTTAAAATTCCACTACGGTATTGTTAAGTCTCACGAACTCCTCCATGTAAAGCGACGGGGAAAGAATAAAACTTGACATTATAGATGGTTTGCTTGAGGTTAGAAATTGTCTTGGACCACTCTTTCAAAAAGTTTTCTCGAGGTTTTGAATTTAGCGGTGATTATTTTGGCTGGGTCATAGATATGAGCTGGGGCCTGCCACCCTTGTTGGACCACCTCTATAAAGTCAGGTTGCTGCATCCAAAAGTTCTCAAACCTGAAAACATTCTTTTTGGAATATTAGTAGAGAACTGAACAAGACAGGGTACATGGTCAGAGGTTTCATTGATCATAAAGTACACTACAGAATTAGGGTAATCCACGATCCAGTTAACCGAGGTGAAAGCCCAATCAACCGTTCCAAAAGAGGATTTGCTTGTTTGTTGGACCAAGTAAAGCGTCTACCTTTTGAGGCAACTCCACTTAAACCCGGGGGCACTTATAGCGGCATTGAAAAGATTCATCTCGGTATAATGCACGAGGTTTATTCCTGTCACTTGGAGCCACTGTAAAGATTAAAATCACCAACCAAAAGCCAATTCACATCATCGGGCATATGAATATTTTTGATCCAAGTGAGGAAATCTTTTTTCCTTGCGGGAGTACAAGGAGCATAAATATTGGAGAGAATCCAAGAAGCATTATTGAGCTTAGAAGTGAGTTCCATAGAAAGGCAAAAAGCATTCTCAAAGATTTTAACCCCAGAAAAAAAAGCAGATTTCAGAGAATAATTGAACCACGGAGAGGCACCAATAGAGGGAATATAAGCAAACTCATCAAAAGCAGATAGGATGAGAAGTTTCTAATAAACATAGGATCAAAAGCAACATTCTTAGTCTCCCGAAGGCATACTATATCACAAGCACTATCCATAATTTTGTCTCTTATCCCATCCCACTTTTTAGCGAGTTCAACCCTCTTACATTCCAACTTAGGACTTTCAAGTTCTATTTGTCATTAAAACTTATTACAAAAGAGGGTAAAGGTAAAAGTGGGCCTAGTTCAGGACTAGGATCACCGGAAGGGGTGCTAGAGCTTTGAGCACCATCAATCGGATTGTTCTTGTTAGTTTGCATTTGGAGCGGACCCAAGGCTTGCGGCTGATGGGGGCAGCTGATGTAGAGGTGGAACGACCCGGCTTGTTCAGCGAAGCTCGGTTTTTGTCTTGTCCCTTTGCCTTCTTCTTAACATGCCTCTCACGAGGAGCTTTTGAGTGGATAGAGAGGCGGGGTCAATGCTACGAGTAAAAGAGGCCCCGGGTTCTTGATGACCTTCTTTGAAATGGAGGGTGGTTTGCTCTTGCACCCAAGGCAGTTCTTGCAATCGGGGGGAGGACCTGTGAGTGCTTGAAGCCTTTGTGTTTGATCTTGAGCCTTTCACTCCTCTTCACTTACGCCCGAGGAAAGTGGAGCCTTACCCTTCGATCGGTTTTCTTTTTTAGGAGTAGAGGCAGGTGCGACATCAAAGTCCACTGAATCTTAAGTTTGGTAAATCTACTCTCTTTCATGGTCTTTGTGCAAATCTACTCCATGAATGGTTCTAAAATCATAGAAGAAGTACTCTCAAAGTTTGAACAAAGGGGGGAGAGATTGAGGACTTTGATCGGGCAAATGAAGAGAGTAGATTTACCAAACTTAAGATTTTGGGGTCATCATGTCCCAGGAGGATCGAAGGAGAGAAGCGGCCCAGTCATAAGTAGGTGACTGCAAAAGCATGAAGGAAAAAAAAGTTCATCCATTCATCGGGAATAAGAACAGTAGAAAAATTAGGGGAGGGAGATGAGAAGTGCTTTACCCGAGGCCTTATAGCATCGGGACAAAAATTTGAGAGGAGGCTTGCTTTGCTCATTCCACCCGGTCGGTTGAGGGAAAATTATTGAAGATGCACTTACGGCACCAACTTGAATATTTTTGGTTAAAAGGAGGTCCTGTTCATCAGTGGCAGCGGTGGCTCCCATCCAAGCAAGTCTTCAAGGCGATCTTCCTCTCGGGAATCATGGAACATGATTATTAAAATGCTGGGAAGGGGACAATTTTCACTGCGAGGGGATAGGCAAATGCGGTGGGGCATTGAACTCATTCCACTGAATCGGGAGCTGCATCAGCGGCAATAACATGTCCTTCCACAATGCGGGCTGGACCGGTGGGTTGATCGGTCTGAATCACTTCCTCTTACGTACTGCAAGGCTGCATTGTTCTCATCTTCAATCGAGGAGGGACTAACGGTGGCACATGATGCGCAACTTGGGCTGTTGGGCTGCAAACTCTTGGGCCCTCTTGGGCTGCATTTGCATTCACATTGGGCGGGCCCCCATTCAGCCTGCCCAACACCCACGAGGATCATCTTGAGGGGCGGGAATGGGCCAAAACCTTGCTGCCCAAAGCCAAAAGAATTCAAAATTATTTGGATCAACATCGAGGGTCTTCGGGAGGCAAATCCTCATCTTGAGCAACAGCACCTAGCATTCTAGTATTGATGATTTCACCTTTGGGCCGGTCCAGCTATCGGTCAGGTTCCTCCCCTTGACAAAATTAAAGAACCACCTTTGCCTCAAGATCGATTACTCTAACCTTGACTAAAGCCCTTGGCCCGTAAGCGTGGTCTTCATCCCAAGCCATTAACCTACCAAAAACGTAATTGCCTTTTTCCAGCGATTGGGTAAGACCAAGATCAAGGTTCAAGTCCAGCATCATCAACCAACACTCATGAGTGAAAAGCACTGAATGATTATTCCAGCGGCGGTTATGAGGGCTAAGCGAGATATGCATGTTACCAAACTGATGAGGACCATGATTAATCGAGAAAATCCCGATGCCCCAAGTGAGTCAGAGTAACATATGCTTGGCCAAAAGGGCGGGGCTGGATGTCTTGGTAAGGCATCCTTACATTGAGATTGAGGAAGTCTCGAGGATGTCCACGATCGATCAAAGTTACGATGGTCTTGAGGAGGGGATGAATGTGAGCAATAACAACATCATTGTTCCTCGATGAAACCCGGCTGTCACCACTCGATCATTGGCCTCCGTCCGGGAATCATCACCCGCTGCCCCCATTCCGGCATGAGCGGGGTCGAGATCAATGGCGATAAGCCATCCACGAAGGTACTGTAGCAAGTAGCGAAGCAAGGTTTTCTAAGTGCCAAGCTAGATCTTTGATGCGGGGAGGTAGGGGATAACCAAGAGCTTTTACAGCGTAGTCACCAAAGGACTTGAAGAGAATGCTGCCCGGCACCGGTGCGATGGAGGCGAGGAATCCGCCCCGTCGGCGGCGGCGCGTTCGATCAATGAACTCGGCTTTCGGAGGCCAAAGTAGTACTACTTTGGATTTTTCGAGCATTGGCGGGAGGGGGGGGCGGTGGTGAGGCGTTCAGCTCCATTAAATACTCCGTAAAATTTACGTAAAAACGGGGCGGGGAATTGCTCACGAGGCCCACCGTCCGATGGCTGGGGTGATGCGGCGGCGGCGAGGGTGAGCGCCGATGCTCCCGAAGGAAAGGCGGGGGAATCGAGGTTGGGCGTTACACCTCGGGTAGTCATGACCGTAGCCGAGACATTTCCGGCACCTGAGTTTATTTCGCGTGAAACTCAGAGTGGGCTACGCAAAGGCAAAAAGGGCAGAGTTTTATTGGAGGCCCATGTCCAGGCGCAATACTCTTCAAATCGAATTGGGCCCAAGACACCAGCCGGATGGTGGAGGATTTAAAGCTTTCTTAAAGCTATTCTTGCCCGTTGTAGGATTGAAAGCCTTATTAAGCCCTGTATTAAAAGCCAACTTAAATGAAGATTTGAAATTTGAAAAGCCAGGTGGCCTGTCAGCATGAGGTTGACGATGACCGGAAATTGGGATTGAATTTGCACCGGTGAGGTGAGGAGGAGCAGAAAAATTATGCTTTCGAACAACATGTGTCCATTGATCATCTTGTTCCTTTAACCAAGCCTGGTATTCAAGCTTAAATTTGGACCTCCACCATGCCAAAGGTGGAAGAAGATCTTAAATTTGGAGCACTCAAAGGTACGAAGATTATAGATATGAAAACCGACCAATGGCGATGAAACAGAGAAACGAAACACACGATCTGCTAATTGACAGACCTTGAAAGCACTAGAGAAGCCACCGAGAACAGCTTGGAGAATAAGGCTAGCTGAGAGTTCAGTGAGACGAAAAGAGCACCGGCCAACAGAGAGGACGAGGAAAAAAGGCATCTGAGAGGAGAGGGTCGAAGGGGACCGGAAGGCTGAAACGCCGTAGAGCTTCTGGCTCACGGCCTGCCAGGCGCTGATTGAGCAGGGAGCCGCCATGATCGAGGATCAACAAGAACTCCGGCGAACACCAGGACCTTCCAATAGAGCGCACACACTTGCCAGATCCCCCTCTATTTTATAATCAATCATTGTCTCATGATTTTTAGATCTTTGTAATTCCATCTTTCCGAACCACCTAGATTGCCTCTCAACCTTCTCTCTCATTACTCATTCACGATTCAACGGTTAAGATTAAAAGCATGGGACACGTCCTCTCCCGCATATGTCTCTCAGAGGACCAAATAAGAACGCTGGTGAAATCAGTGGCCGCACATATGTCTCTCAGAGGACCAAATAAGAACGCTGGTGAAATCAGTGGAGGACCTTCCTGTTTCCACCAGAGTCAGCCTCCGCTCGTACATATATCTCAGGTAGGTTGCCCCGCCACGACCTACTGCCTTGGCGTACCTAGGCTCCGCCGAGCCCTTGAATACACCGTGGATTGTGGAACACTGTCGACCCTGCCTGCCGCTAGGGCAGGGAAGCTCGTGGATGGCGGGCTCCGGGATCTCACGTGGCTGAAGTGGATGAACACTAATATGGTATATGCAGCTCTGTCGTTCTTTTTTCTTGATTTAAATGCCGAAGGAACTTGAAAGGGATCTTTGGAATTGCAAGAACCACGCAATGTGGGACTGGATCTTGTATTGAAGGGTGTTGGTCGGTAATGACTAATAAGGAGAAAAACATCCGTTGTCAGGGGAACAAAATCTGGCATTCGTCTCCTGTTCGTCATGATTTTTAATAGTTGAGCTGAAAACCAAAATTGTTTATTTGTGTATGTATTTATGGGAGTGTTCTTTGTTTGCCTCTTATCTAGACACTGGCACTAGGAGTTCACTTCGTTTTAATCTCTTATGATTCATAAGGTTGCATTAAGGAATTCTCAAGGGGAGCATGCCACATGTCCACCTAAAGGTTTGTATTAGTTCTTCCTGATCCCTAATGCATCAAAGTGTGTGGATGATAGGTTCAGTATGTTATGTCTTTGATATCGTTGTTTCATGGTTCCAAACACACATAAGTGTTTGGCTGAGTAAATTCCTTACGCAGTTTGTTGTTATGCTTGCCTCCTGAGAGCTCTAACATATTTTCTTAAAATGTTGTAGATGGTTTAGTTTTGCAAGGTTCTGTTGGAATCATACATGAGAGCCTTGCAGAAAGCATAACATCCTGGATGCTTGGGGTTAGAGGCGTCGTGTTACTGTAGTGGCAGAGTTGTCTTCACATCTTACTCCAGTCAAGGTGCTCGATGGACTACTGCTACAGGTATCTCTCTGTATGCTTAGAATATAAAAAGATGATCTCTGTTTTACTAGCTCAGCTCGTACATGATGGTGCATAAAGATTGACTTTTTCTTCCTGTAGGATGCTTGGTTCAGTCAACTGTACAAGTTAGTCACTGCCCTCCCTCTCCCAGGATCCTCTTATTTGATTCTTTTTGCAGGTCTTCTTATTTGATCATTGATCTTTGGGATGCTTACTTAAAAAAATGATCCCAGAAATGCTGATTTTTCTATAGATGTGTAGTGGAGAAGTAATTTGGCAAAAAAATAGTATTTTTAATTTCATTTCTCTCTATTGTGTTCAATGCAGATGAAGATTTCAAATTCCTTAGTTGATCAAAGAGTATAGTAGTAGCCTTGCTTGTATACCCTCAAGCCAGTGCCACTCACGTAGGAAAAGATATCTCAGTAGCGCACAATCTGGAGGCTAGTTTCATCCATATGGACATCATGTATAATAGCTTGTTGACTCAAAATATTTACTTTCATCTAAAGTAATCTTGGCTGAGCTGCTGTGGTTTTAGCTTGTCTGGCTGGTGGATTGTTGGGCAGGTGTTCAGGTATGCAGATATAATCAGCAGGCCTTTTACAACCTGATACAAATTGCTGCTTGGCGGGAGACCTTGCACATCAGGCAGTTCACCCTCATGATCTGCAACTGCTCCGAGGTAGGTCCTTCATCCGTCCATTCATGTGAGTACAACCTCCTTCCGTCACGATCTTGTTTTCAAGGATTTGGGGTTTAAAGGGAAAGCCAAAGGGGCTGCCTTGTTGAGGGGGTGCTTGTGACCGATAACCAAGACATTTCAATGTCCCTTTTGTCCAATATTGTTGCACCTTATCATTGATGTCAAGCTATAAGTAATTTCAGTTTACATAACAAACCTGTGATAATGGTATCCTTAAATTTTCAGTAATAGCTTTTACTGAATTTGTGGCACAGTATATAGCTTTACTGAATTTGAAGGTTTTCCATCTTAGCCATAGGATGAGTACATGTACATGCTTACATAAGGGATGCCACTGAATTGTATTATAAGTCTTGTGTGGCTGAATTTAATTTTCCTTGATATGAAGCATCCTTTTTTTTTTTCTTCTGATTCTTGATTAGAATGTGCAGAGAATAATGCTTGTTGGAAGAACGATTAATACAAAGTACATTGTATTATGAAATGAAAAGCAGGAAATTTAGTCCTACTGCTTTTCAAACTGTATGGTTAATGTGTATGCTGTTTGTTTTCAAAGGGAACTAATAGAATGGGTCTGGGTATTGTGGTCAGAGACCAAAATGGTGATTTTCTTGTGGCATGCAGGCAGGGAGAGGGTGGACAACATCATTGATCTAGAACTGGTGGCTTTGTGTGGCATTTAGGCGGGTGTTAACTTGAATACTCAAAATGCCATTTAAGCAGGTGATCATTGCAATTGATTCTCTCTAATTCTGAAACTTCGTCAGGTGCTCAAGACATGAAGGAGTCAGTTAGATCTTCATCAGATGTTGCCTTTTCTTTCATTCATCTGAGTATATGTTATAATGTGGGTAACTCATGTATTAGCAAAATCGACTGACCAGACTTTTTTTTTGGGCAAAATGGACCGATCAGACTAATTAGTCTACGTGGCTCTATGTACCTCCCTCATTTGGCCAGCACTCTATATTGATCGTTCAATGAAATGCGGCAACCCATTACTCTAAAAAAATTTAACTTTAATGATGATATTGCTATCTTATTGGTAAAATCACCTTTTGTTATTTGATTTGGCTTACCAAATGTCACCATAGCATTAACATGGGCATTATACTAATGAAAATTAAGTGCAATAATATTTGGAGATAATTATCTCTTTTTTATGTGCTTCCTTAAAATGATCCGTAAGCGTTATGAGCATTATACTAATCAGTTAAAAGTACAGCCACATGCGCAACACTTTCTATAATAGTAAATATTCTCTAATGTAATATATATGGTCAGAATATCAAATACACATCAATAAAAAGATATCAAATACACATGCACATAAGTCTTGTAAGCAAAAGGCTCTGCAATCAAGTTACAACTGGACTTATTGGAACGAACGAAAGCGCATTCATATAGAAAGAACCCACCTCATTCATCAAGCAAACCTGGAAGTGAAACAAATATAGATCCCCTTACCTTTACTGAGATAAAATGGGATGAGCATCCCTTTTGCAATCAGGCCCGGATCACCATTGGGGCTGATCTTCTTTCTTGAGGGCCGTGCCCATCTCTCTCCCACCACGCCTTAACATGAGGGGTATGAGTTGAAGAGCGATGCATGCAGGGTCGTCATGATGTGGAAGGTGTAGGGGAAGTGGTTGAGGTCCTGCTGAAGAAGTCTCCGGCGAGATAGAGGTACTTGTTCTTGGACAGGTGCGCCTCGTAGACATCGAGCACCTTCTTGAGCTTCTCTAGGCTCTCCTCCACCACCTTTTGGTTGGGCGAGGTGCCAAGCCCTAACAAGAACACCACACACTCATAGAAGATGGGGGCGAGCGAGGGGGTAAATAGGTGTGCACCTCAACCTCTCACACGTCACCATCGCGGCTTCCTCCGGGTTGCCCCCTCGCAGGAGAGGTCAACATGGGCCGCTTTAGGGTATTTGCGGAGCACGTACTTTTGCAATTGCTCGGGACTCTGGAAATTCAGAAGTTAAGCTCGTGCGTGATGATGGGATCGATGCTTACATGTGACAATCACAGAAGAAACAAAGCAAGCTAGTGTTTCTGTTGAAGAAACATGTAGTGATCGATGAATCGAACTGATTGCGAGCATACCGAAAAGCATCGTGTCCCCATCCTGAAACGCTGGGATTTGACCGAGCGGCTACAAGTAAACATCAGCATGTACACCGTAACATCAGATTAATTCCACTATAGTAACGAGAAGTCAAAGCACTAACGAAGATGAAATCTTGACAAGAGACCGTATTACGTACGTTTCTGGAGAGGTGTTGGGGGCCTTGTGCTCCTTGGACGTGTAGTCGACCTCAACGACCTCATACTGGACACCAGCTTCCTCTCAGGCACGCTATAACCCTCGCCGCGTTGGCGAACACCGCCGATCGAACACCTTCACCGGCGCCATCTTTGCTTGCTCAGCTCAGCTTTTCGCCGATGTAGCAGCGATCGAGGAGAGGTCAACGCTCTGCGGCTATGCCTATGCCTGGTATGTGCTGGTGTGGTAATTGTCGCGGCAACGGTAAGCTAGAGTTTAGGCAATTATTAATTTGCCCCCGCACGGTGTTTGTTTGGCCAATTATTCGACGGCTTAGTGAAGGTCCATGTATCCATATACTTACGATCGATTGGATTGTGAATTAGATATATAAAATTCGCCATGGTGTGGTCCGTGATCCGGACAGGTCGCCGGCGCGCTCTCATCTTTTTTTTTTTTTGAAGCGAACCCGGATGCAGAGCTGCCGCTATATTAAAGGAGGGGCGCTAGATGCGCCAAGTTACAAAGAAAACATAGCGCCCAAAAGAAAGGAAAAAAAGTAATCTATAACTAGCTAACTAAAAAGCTCACCGGTTGGATTGGGGACATCATGGCGGGTTACCACTCAACGGACAACATGGCCAAGACTCTAAAAGCACTGCTTGAGAGGAGGGCGGAGAATAACTACCACCCACAATCCACACACAAGTGCGGTAAAGAGAACCGCAGGGGAGGAAATCTGCGCCCGAAAGATACGCAGCGGACACCACCACCACCGAGAAGGCCACGCCATCGGGACCCCTCGCCGTAGTGCAGCTGCAGCTAAAGGAAAGTAAGCGTGCGGCGGAGGAAGAGAAACACCGAGACCGGGCCTCACAGCGGCGACGCCGACTGCGCATCCGCCGTGTACTACTCCGCCGCTTGTCAATGCGCGCCTCGCCGCACGCGCCAGCACTCCGCGCATGCTCGGTCACCGTTTTCCAAAAGGTTGCCGTCAAAACAGCGAGCAAAAGCGCACCCACGATGATCATCTTGCAGAAGCAAACCCGGACCGCGCGCCGCGGGCCGGCGTTCTCTCATAGCCACTCCGTGCAAAAAGGTTGCGCCGTCGAGCGAGGAAAAGAACAAAGGTTGTCACTTGCGCCCATGCACCGGCGTTGTACACCATGCGGGTGGTTTCCAGCCATGCTGATGACCGCCGGCAGTCCGCTGCAAGCTTTGTCATCCCGATGCGATTGCCGCCATAGCGCCCGTCCCTGCGAGCAGCAGATCCCGCGCGCTGCCAGAGCAATTCGCGGCGGATGCATGCCGGCGCCCAGCGATCATGCGCAAAGCAGCGGGCCGACAAATAGAGAGCGACACCTGTCGCATCAACAAAGAAAGCCAGCCACCTCGCGGTGAAGCCACCCCCTTCACGCCCTCGACACAGCGGAAGAAGAGCCGACAAGCGAGGCGGCGCTGCCACAACGCAGTTGACCGACAACGACGAGCGGCGGCGGGGGTCTCTAGAGGCGAAGCGCCTCCAGGAGGAGATGCGGCGCCAATGGCGCCGCCGTGCCGTCACGATACCAGATGATGTGAGGGTTTTCACCCGGAGAGGCGTTACGTAGCGGCATGGCTGCGGCAACTCCCTCGCCGTCGCAAGCGAGGCGGCGTCAATAGCGCGCGCCCGCCATGCCACGACGCTGGCTGAGGCGAGCTTGGCGGAGCATCTAGCCCGCTTGCTGCCGCAGCGCACAGCGAGCACACCGGCACCACCGCGCCCGCGGCAGCCCAACAAAGCAACTCAGACCGTGCGCGTAATCCATGTGCACCTCTCACGCGGAATCCGCTCCTCTGCAACGCTTCTCACGCGCCACCACCCGGGCGTCGATGACAGCGGCATCGCAGGCATCACCCGTGGCATGCTGTCGCACCGCCTTGCGCCCATGAATCCAACCACCCGCAGCATCGCGCCGCTCCTCCGCGCCGCCCAGCGGCTGTGCTCAAAGCGCCCGTTACTGCCGCGGTGGTATCTGGGGAGGCCGCGAGCGCGCGAACCTCCACTAGCGGCGCCCGCGCTCGCCCCATGGCGGTGCCGCAATGCCGCACGCCACGCCGACCCCAGCACCTCCGCTCGCGCCCCGCGCGCCTGCTCGTCCATCAAAGTCAGGCGCTCCCGGAAGTTACCCGCCCCGGCGCTGGCGCCCTCCGCGCAGCCCGCCGCGTCGCAGATCCGGGTCGGTGAGGGCAGATCGGCCATGGAGCCACCTGATGCGGCGACCTCCTGCGCCGCTGCGATACACCTCACGAGGCGGCCGACTGCAGCGCGTTCTCCGCGCCGGGCGAACCTGAGCGCCGAAAGGATGAAGCCCGCGCGCGCCGTCACAGGAAGGCCCAGCGCCAGCGCCACGGCAACCCCTCTCCGGCGGCGGCAGAGGAAAGCGGCGGCGAGAGAAGCGCGAGGCAGTTCGCGAGCGCCGCCCTGCCAGTCGCCCGAGCGAGAGCTGGCGGCGATCAGAGTGAAGTGTTTTATTTCTACCAGCCCTCATCGACACTTTAAATAATTACTAACTTTGCTGCCGCTTGGCTATGCGGATATTCGCATTGTCCATATATAGAAACTAGAGCATTATATATACTATAGTACAAACGCGGCGTGTCCTGCGTGCCGAGGTAGAGCTGAAACGTATTATCTAACTGCAAGAAAAACGATTAAAACACGTCTACGCATTGACTAACATGACTCCCTGACATATGAGACCCACATGTGAGCTCCATCTTCCCACCTCTCCACGCCATCTCATGGTCAGGCGCCACTGCATGTTACGCAATCGGCTACTCGATGTGTGCTACTGATCCCCAGATACATGCGCTCTACTACCGTGCGATGCACTGCAAGGACTAAGGACTGCAACGCGACCCAGTGAGTGCAGCCTTGGACCGGCCGGGCTGACGTACTCGGCTACTGCAAGGACAACCGCGTGCAAGGCTGCCTGCGTGGTATTTGGGAAGGGCGGCGTGGCACTGCCGCGACTCGCTCAACTCTAGGGATCCGCCAAACGCAATAGAGCGTGTTCGCGGGTTGCTATATGGTTAGGGGAAAGAAATGATACTAGGAAAATTGAAGGGGGATAAACCTAATGGTTCTACAGTATTAGAATTGTTCGATGCCATTCCTTCCGAGCACATTGGCAGCCATCGGCCCGACATTCATGATGATTTTCTCTCACACTAAATGCGGCATGTCGGCCCGACCCGCGAGCAGTGGTAAAAGGTCCGTGCTGGGATCAATGCCAAGGCTCGTAGCGGCCTGACCACCTTTGCTGGTCTAACACTGATTCACACCATGCGAGATGGGTGCCATTGGCATCGTCGTGAGCCAACGTGCCTCTCACTCCGGCTGCCGGCAGCGCCCGGCACAACAGGCGCTCGCGCCCAAGCCCTTGAGAGGATCAAGCCCTGGGGCCGTGGGTAATGCTCATGCTTGGCCAGCGGCCGCTGGCGCGTCTACGGATCCTGCGGCCACCTGCAGCTCTCTGGGCTGCGCGTTCGAGACCTCAACATCTTCGTCGACAGGTATTTTCACCTATTTTGATTTGATTTACGCCCACTTTTCTACGGAGGAAGAAGGGAAAAATCCGTTCTTGCGGCTAACTTGCCAGAGAGCCGCACTCGAGTTAAGTCAAAAGTCGACACCAATGACACGACATCTTGCCGGGGAGGAAGCGAGGTCAGATCGGTACCATCTCATAATTCTGCCCCCTATATCAATTTGCTGGTTCTGCCACGGGTGATTTAGTCAAACAAGAAGTTAATCAAACTGATCTGAACAATGAATTTATTATTTATTTATTTTCTGCTTGAGAAATCTACAAAGCAATGACTAGTTGTTGTTTTTATTTTGAGAGCTCAATTTATTTTCCCTATGATTGAAGACCCTTGAAGCATTTGGTCGCGAGAAAGGAAGTGAACCATCAGTAAACCAGTATGTGAAAAAACTATTCTTCCATAATGTAGAGGCAAACACTACCAGCCAGAATTTGTAGGGGCGGCTCAGGAGGTTTTTAGGGGTGTTTCTCAGCCACCCCCAACTTTATACTCTTGCTGACCTTGGACCAGTGTGACCTTTATCTATTATCGTTCGAAGTAGAAATCAAAGGTATGTACTAACATGTCTGAATGGCTAAGGACATCGATGAAGGATAGAAAGTAATGCACTATCTCAAACAACATTATTCTCTCCTTACATGTTCTTCTATATAAACTTTTAAATCGCAGAACATACCACGGCAGCGTATTCCGACGCCTTGATGTGAAATCTTATCTGCTGGACCAACAAGAAGGGACATAAGCACGGCAACTTTCGTGAAATTAGTCAAACCAATAGCAATATGCATGTGGC
>JADLZK010001729.1:0-139091 GCA_015847255.1 Hyparrhenia diplandra
GATTTGTGACACCAGCCAAATAATCAGCAGCAAAGAAGAAGAAATCGAAACAAAAGGAGGTACAAACTAGCGTAAATATATTCTCGTTGGCTGGCCACCGGCCTCTTGCAGTACTCAACTTTAATCTCCATTTGTTATAAAAAAATTAATATCGATTCAGTATCGCATTAGTACCACATTCTGAGTACGGGCTCATCAACACGAGTCACAACTAAGACAATCCCCTTTTTGTTTTGTTTTATATCTTTTAAAAAGAGAGAGATTGACTAGACCGAAAAAGACGAAGACTCTCCAATGAACCGCACACATTAACCAATATTTTTCTTTTAAAAAGGGTACCGTCGGTTAGCATTATAACCATAGCCCAGACACGTCCTAAGAGCACGAGACTAGTTAAAAAAACTAGCCAAATTTATTATTTTAGCTACTCTCTAAAATAGAATTGATAACAAAATAGTAGAGTACGTACTCCAAGAGACTATGTCAGGTAGACTCTCCAACAATAAAGAGCGGAGGTGGAGAGATGAAGAGCTAGCCAATCTAGAGAGTTATATAGAGAGTCTGTTGGAGGACATACTTTCTTAATAATAGCTAAATTTAATTTTATAAAATTATTTGGCTAGTCTTTTGGACATGCGCATTGTTTTCTAGGCATAACTTCATCAAGAGCTCCAAATCAAGGCCGCCCGTACAGACCAAACCAACCTCCCCCGTTGCAGGAATGGCAGCCAGATGCAGCGGTTGGAGTTCCCCTTTCGTGGCTACTAGTGGCGTATGTCATTTTCCCTCCTTTTCTTCTCCTGATCTAATCCTCGATCTCCAACCCTAATCCAATCCAATCTCGTGATTTCTTTGTTCTCTCACCTCTTCCATTCGAGGTCGACTGCTGCTCCTTCGATTTTCAGCCTTAATCGAGTATTTCCTCTCTGTTCATCACCAGGATCCGCCGGCATTCCTAAACTCTACACTTAATCCACCTCGATTCAGCTTCTAATCATGCTCTTGTGGTCTCCAATCGTCAATCCATCCTCCGATCTGCTCAATCCCCACTTCAATTTGGCCAAGTTGGTCCTCTCCGTCAGTGGAATCCTTAGCTACCAACGTCGGTGTGCACGTTCCTGCCGACGTCGCTCAGCATGGTGGCACAACTCTAAAGCATGCCCCCATTCTCCACCCAACCGCTCAACCTCCTCTACAGGCCCAACTCGATTTGCTCTATACGCTTGTCATGCTTTATCCCGTCGATGAGGCGGAATGTTCACTACACCACGACATTTTTATAGGGTCAGACATCTGATGTAAAAAGTTCTTTTTATCGTTGGAGCATCTGTCCCTAACGATTACTGAGAGACTATCTGTCGCTGATTCCACATTTACTAATTTATCGTCTGTCGCTATATATATATTGATAAACGGTTTGTCGCTGAACACCGTCACTCTGTCTGTCGCTAAAGATAAATGGGCCCCACTAGCACTTGCGCCCCGCCCATCGGCGCCTATTACTCTTGCTCTCGCATGTAAATTTTGGCCCAGCTTGCACAAATTTTGGCTTACTCCATGTGTATACAACAAAAACCCTAGATATATAGCTAGCTCAATTATCCAAAACCTCCGGCCGTTCCAATATCTTCATGCATGGGGCCTGGGGGTTTATCGTGCGTGACCATGCCGGCTCTGGTGCGTTGGCGGGAGCAGGCAGCCTGGGAATCACTCAGGATGCACTGGTGGCCGAAGCGTGTGCTCTTAAACATGCTCTTGAGGCGGCGTCCCACTTTGGTATATCGAAGATTGTGGTTGAAACGGACTCAGCTATTCTCCTGGAGGCGGTGAGTTCATCGGATTATGACTTGGCTTTAGGAGGTGGGATTTTCCAAGAGATCCGGAGTATGTTGCACGAAAGTTTTATGTGCTTAAAAGTTTGTAATATTCCTAGAGAGTGTAACTTCGTGTGCTCATGAACTTCGCTCAATTGGGTATGAGTTGGGACCCGGTCAACCAAGTTCCCAAACCTCCTCCTAGATTTTGTAATCAGTTTGATGGCTCGACGCGTTCTTCAGTCTCCTATTAATGCAAGGCAAGCCGGTTTGCAGGATCAAAAAAAAAAAAAAATGGATCGGATGGGCACACGCGTACGTAATTCATTTGACTTGTTGGACTGTATATTTTGCAATCAAATAAAGAAGAATAAAAGATTCGATCGCTAGCACTAGCACCAACTACGACTGAGCTTTCGGTTAATGGTACGCTAAATGCCTATATATGTGTAAAGTTTTTATATACTATTTACCACGCGCGACGAGTCGTCGTCGTGTTCACACATGCACGCTCACGCTCAACGAGTTCACATGCTCATGCTCATCTCTCAAAACTTTACCTAAAGAATATATATACTTGCTGTTGCTGGTCGTTGGGGCTTTAATTTGAGATAGACGATGATGGCGCAGACTGCATATATTCGTCAACAAACTTAAATAGTGCGTATATCATCCAATCGTGTGTGTGTATATATATACATAGACCTCATCTTACAGTCTACTCCATCCATCGTAAACTAACTCCTTATTCGCTGGGACTACCGGCGCTTATCATCCAATCATTCAGCAGTGCTCCTCTCACAGCATCAGCCAACCAGCAATGCCTTTCTCTCATGATAAATTAGCACCAGCCACCAACACCAGCCAAACGAATGCGTGAGTCAATTTTCTTTTAAGTTTAACCAAATATATAAGAAAACAATACCAACATTTGTATCTCTAAATATGAGCCTCGGCGCTTAATTTCGAATAGCACCTAAGGAAATGAGAAATTACCTTGATAGTTCAGACTATATATCACTCAAGGAAATATGAAATCAATTACATTGGTGGTTTGAATTAGCACTCAAGAATATGCATATTTCTTGAAGGTTTTGCTACGAACACCAAGGTAACTATATATTTTTGGGGTGTTCAGTTTTGCATATCAAGGAAATCGTTAACAACCAAGGATTCACATTTCCTCATAGTGACATGTCCACTTGACCTGTGTACTCAGATTTGATTGGATTGAATTGAACCTGACCTCTAAAACAACTCATCAAAATAAAATAAAAAAATATGGCTCTGGCCAAATCTGTTGAAAAGGCCCAAAGGCCCACACTACAAATTAAATCCTATCCTAATAGTGTCAAAAAAAAAAAAAAAAAAAAAACAATATGACATGTATCTAATTAAAAAAAAAAAAAGACAATATGACAAGTTTTTCAAAAAGGAAAAAAAAAATATGACATGACGTCGTCTCTTCTCGACCGGTCATCCATCTCTGCTTCCATCCATCCAATCTCGGTTGGCTGCAACGTGTGTGCAACGGCGAGACGAACAGGTGTGCAGTAGGCAGGGCCGCCCGTCGTTTGTCACCTCCGACAAATAGAACAGCAGGCCAACCGGCGGCCAGGAGCGAAGCTCGCTCGGCCATGGCCATGCATGACCTCTCCGTCGTCTCCGCCTCCGGTGCGTGCTCGTCCACCCATGAAGGGCGCTGCGCTGCCATAATTGATATAAATATACGAGCCCCGGGCGCCTACGTACTCATTCAAGCTAGAAGGAATAAAGATGGCATCCGCATCCATGGCTGTGGCGGTGGCTGTGGCGACGGTGGCGTTGCTGGTGGGCGGCGCGAGGTGCGCTCCTAAAAAGGTTCCCCGGGCAAGAACATCACGGCCACCTACGGCAGCGACTGGCTGGACGCCAAGGCGACGTGGTACGGCAAGCCGACGGGCGCCGGCCCCGACGACAACGGCGGCGGGTGCGGGTACAAGGAAGTGAACAAGGCGCCTTGGAACAGCATGGGCGCGTGCGGCAACATACCCATCTTCAAGGACGGCCTCGGCTGCGGCTCCTGCTTCGAGATCAAGTGCGACAAGCCGGCCGAGTGCTCCGGCGAGGCCGCGGTGGTGTACATCACGGACCAGAACTACGAGCCCATCTCCGCCTACCACTTCGACCTGTCCGGCACGGCCTTCGGCGCCATGGCCAAGAAGGGCCAGGAGGAGAAGCTGCGCAAGTCGGGCATCATCGACATGCAGTTCCGCCGGGTCAAGTGCAAGTACGGCGAGAAGGTCACCTTCCACGTCGAGAAGGGTTGCAACCCCAACTACCTGGCGCTGGTGCCCAAGTACATCGACGGCGACGGCGACATTACGGCCATGGACATCAAGGAGAAGGGCGGCAAAGATTGGGAGCCCCTCAAGCACTCCTGGGGCGCCGTCTGGAGGAAGGACAGCGACAAGCCGCTCAAGTTCCCCGTCACCGTCCAAATCACCACCGAGGGAGGCACCAAGACCTCCTACGAAGACGTCATCCCCGAAGACTGGAAGCCCAACACCGCCTACACCGCCAAATAAACGACTCCCGACTATATTCCCAACCAATATATATCTGCTTTTTTTACAACTGCTGCTGCTACCGTGACACGATCATGTGTCCTCCTTCTGGCTGTCAAGCCAGGCTCCGCTCTCTTATTTTATTTATTTTTTTTAAAAAAAGAGAGAAGAGAGGAGAAACATACTGATAATAAGGGCCTCGTGAGATCGAGAGATTTGATTTGAGAGACCTTTGTATTGATAATAAATGGATCCGAGGAGCGAGACAAACAACAACACACATGTTGTATTGTCCATGCATGGATCTGCTGTGTAATATATCTTAATTTTATCATGGCTACATTTTAAGAGAATACACACTTTTAAATGACTAATTCATATCCATTCTAGATGTATTCTTTGCTTTGGCCATCCTTAGCCATGGTCATTCTTTGAAGGTAATTAATAAGGTATGGTATTCAATTATATATGTTGCAAAAAACATGCTTTTGCTAGCTGTGCAACTTGTTTTTGTTTTGAGGGTTCTTATTGACTCTGGTGGAATTTTGATGTCAAACCAAAGCCATTTGTTAGATTATGAAATTTTTATTCCATGCTTGTAGGTACATTGTCAAAAAACAGAGTCTATATGTATCTGGATGTCTATTTTAATGCAAGCTCTTTTTGTCTCATTTGGCTCCACGCCTCTCTCCACGTACTTCATGTATCATTGGTCCATAGTGTGGTTTGTTCATATCTATAGTTTTTTTTTTCATGCAACAAATACAGATATCGTTTTGCTCCCTTATTAAACAATGGAACTAGTTACCTCAAAGAAGCTATTGGAATTCTTCAAACGTACGTAAAGTGGATTTGGCAGGATTGAATTGGATCCGAGGAGGTAAACAATAGCCCAAATGACGTTGTGTTTCCTCTACCACACACACTGTCCTTGGATTTTTTATCCCAGGTTTATCGTGGCTAGCTACCTTTTAAAGAGAACACTCGGTTGGATTAGATCACAACTTCCAAAGCAATACATTACGTACGCATATATCGATCCATACATATTATCCATTTTTTTGTTGTGTGTTATTGCCATTACGAGAGAAGCAGTTCCCATCTGTTCTTTTGGGCTAGGCTGCGGTTAAGTGGCTTGGTGCGGGCGTGGTCTGTTGGACTCGTGTCAGTCCATGTTACCGTCAGGAGCCCACGGCAGTCTAGTAGTGCACACAAGATCCTCCTTCACCTCCATATATATAGCTAGACGATTGCGACTGAGTTCGAACTCTTGTGCTTTCACCGTCTTCACTGTTTCTCTATCATCAACTATTATTTGATCTATAATCTATCACTTAGGGCAGGGCGGTCCGTATTTTTAGACCTGGAGCGAACCTAAAATTTTGGACCTTTTTATATGAACATAACACTATTAAAATAATCAATTACTATTTACTAAGTACAATTTCATAAAATAGGGATTTTACATGTAGTCAATAACTAAATTTAGAATTCTTACCCTGCCTCACTGAACTGTTGATTATTGGGCTTCCCGGCGACTCGAACAGGGATGACGGAAATTGGAATTAGATGCTTAGGGATGTACATACTAGTATTTTTTGGTTTTCTGCTTTTACGCTTTACGCTGTTTTAGAACACCGACGGATTTGTATTTACCATTACTTTATGATGTACATACTAGTATTTACGTATACCGGGGATCGATATATCGCCCCTGCCCTATGGGCTGCTTAGGGTATGGTGGTGTCTCCATCCATTTTGGATTTGTCTTTTCTTTGTCCTTTGTTATCTCCCACAGTCATAGTAGCAGTGTCACATGGATGACAATGACGGCATGAAAGCTTTTACCGGAGTCATTGCATAATTGTTGATGTTGAGGTAACCAATCATGTAACTACGACATTGGCCTCACTGCATGGAGCCATGGACAGGTCATCGTCAATCTTGATGGTGATGACCTCAACCTCATCGAGGAGGGACTAGATCCGCACCTACAACCACTTGGGATACGTGTTGGGGGTCAGGCCTTCTAGGCGTCCTCATGTCCTCCTGGTGGCCTCTGATAGTGACGAGTGGTCCCACTATAGGTGGGTCAGCGATGATGTTCTGCATATCGAACTGCGCTGGTGAGCCAATGCCGAAGAGGTTCCTGAGTAACCTCTTGATTGGGGGTCATACATGGGTTAGGTATACCATGATGTCTCCCTTGCCACATTGTGGGTCGGCGTGGGAGTGATAGTGCGGTACATCACTATTTTGTCCCTTCAAGGTCGTGGGTAGTGACACTAGTCAATCCCGAAGACTCCATATGGGGTTGTTGACAAGGACGCGCGAACCCTAGGCCATGTCACCATCCATTATCTTGGCGGGCACGCCAAGGTAGCTAAAATGCCCATGGTTAACTCCCCTTCGCTCGAGGCTCTACATACGAGATCCTCCTGGGGTCGAGTCCGCTTGCTTCAGAGCCTGTTATTGTTTCTTCAAGAGAGGCATTCTTGTTTCCTCATAGGATTTACCTTAATCTTACACGAAATATCCCCTTGAAATATTATATCTCTAACACTGCTTGTTTGCTAATCACTAGTCATATTCCACCAAACCAGGCAATAAAATCCTCATCCACAAGAGAATCAACACAACTAGGATAGACAAAAGAACTAAAAATATGCCCTCTAGTAGAACTAAACCATAACAACTTCCCCAATCCTTTGCATAGTCAATCATATACGACCAGCAAAAACCTCCAAGACAAACTAGAAACTAGTTGTGGTGTAGAAACATAATGTGCAACAAAATAATCAACTAAATTAATACCTTCACCACATCTCAACGATTAATGCGCTATCGGCTAAAGGCGTTGCATAAGCCCCGAGAACATTAGTCGAAAAATAGGCCTCCAGTAGGAGCACTTGATGCTGGAACACAAGGTACCATGCTTGTCAAAGAATTTGGAATAGGCAACCAGTAAGCCCTAGATTGGGGTACATGGACCAACAGAGTAGCTTTGAGGTGGCAGCAAGTACTATGGTGTAGGAACAGGTAAGCATTGCTATGAAGTCATGAAGCCAACACATACAAGTGAACTAAAGAAGACATTGGCTCACATTGAAGCTTTAGCATCCAGATTCTTCCTACAAACCACATTATTGTGGTCCTATCCACAAATAGAGCACTTGCCAGATATTGACACTCCACATTCTTGTGGGCTTGTCTAGAAATGGATCGAACACTTGCCACACCATCGGCATTCCATATTCTTGTGGTCCTGCCCACAAATAGAGCACTTGCCAAACTTCTTGTGGTTCATGCCTAGTTTGGGAATGGCACAATACTTAGATGTTAGAACTTCCCCTTCTTGTAACTAGGACCACCAGCATGGCCCATTTTATCTCCTTGACTCTGATATTGCCTACCACATGAGGCCTTGTGAAGGTCAGGGTTGTACATAAACTGCATCTAAATTCCTAATGCTTGCTCTATAGTAGAGTGAAAGTATGTGATAATAAAGGCACCAAGCACATCGAATCATAGGCTTGAGGCCCTTACATAACTCCCTGGACTTCTCTTCCTTGTCATGGGCCACACGTGGAACATAATGAACAATTTGGTTGAATTCAACCTTATTCTTAGCCACCATCTTCTTGTCATAAATAGATTTGTTTAAATCAAGCTTCATCTTGCCCACAAAGGTTGTTGGATAGAACCTCTTCTAAAACTATCTAGTGAACTTTGCCCAAGTCAAAGGACCAAGTATAACAGTGCGTGCAAATTACACACCCTTCAAATAAATTTGTTTCTCACCCCTTCTGATGAGGGCATCATTCTATGCAACTTTTGATCCCCCCATTACTGTGCAAGGTTCAATGACTAGAGCTCGAATGCGTCCATTAAATCTAGAGGTGAGCTTGTTCTTATGTGATATTTTTTCATAGTTTTAGAATAGATTGGTATCTAATGATATTATTGTTGACGATCACTAACGACATATTTTTCCTGTCAACATTCTACCATAAAGGGGGTGAAACTATACATTATCATACTCATATACATTTATTACTCACATATTTTCACTTGTAGTGTCCAAAATATATTTTTGCAGGATTTATATAAATACAAGTGGAAAATGCACCAAAAGGCGCCTCCCTGGAAAGCGTATTCCTTAAGAATATCAAGCCCAAGGGAGAAACAGACCAAACACGCATAACTGGGCCGAGCCAACACCGCCATACAACTTTTGGGGCCCAGTGGCCGCCACCCGCCAAGGCCGGGCCGAACCGAAGCCCGAGGGGGGTGCGGCCGTGCGCCGCACCCTCCAGGGAGGCGGTTCGATCCCATCTTCGACGAGGCGGTTAACTGCAGAGGAGGGCGGTGCGGGGGTGGATCGGCCGATTCAGTGAACCTAGATGCCTGAGAGATGGTCGGTTTGGTGTAGTTTTGCACTTTGCCCCCTCTCCACCTTGCATAAATAGGCCTCTCCTCTCCCTCTCTCAACACACACCATTAATTTGGAGCCTCCACACTCTCCACTACTCCTCTCTACTCCACCTCTCTCTAGTTCTTTTAGCTTTAGTAGTATTTGGAGCAAGGCTAAGCATCATTGGAGAGCTTGTACTTGGGAGGAAGGAATATTCGGTATGAATACATTTATGGTTTCTCCCCAAGTCTTATTCTTATTTAGTTGTGCAATAGAGCTAGAGTATTTACATGTTATAGACTTGACATATGAACTAGCATATAGTTTCTATGTTATATTCTTGACATGTTGTTCTCGACACGATCATGATAGAAGAACTAGACTATAGTTCCTATGTCGTGGTTAGTCGTATAGAACTTTAGCATTAACCATTCATGCCATGTATTTTAGTAGAGTAAGAGTTGTGCTGAGATGGCGGTTCGTTGTGGCTTTCGGGCCTGTCCATGTTCTAGCTCGTTCATCCGTAGGGTGAGAGTCCGCGGGGGACATGGGATGTACCTTAACATGAGGGCATGGTGCCCGGATGAGCGGGAACATTCGGATATGAAAGCATGCCACGGTCGTGGGGGTAGGCGGCAGGGTCGTGACAGCCTTGTCTGTTCCTTGTAATCCCCCCCTCATTTGTATGTGATGTAGGAGTTCGTAAATGCCTTCCATTGGGCCGGATGGTACCGAGAGGTCTCCCCGTCCATCTCACTCTCAGCCTAAAACTCTAGTCATTTATGTTTGCATGATCATTAACTTGTTCTTTGCACAGTTATGCATTAGGAATGTCTGCTTCACTTAGGAATATTTTTTATTCTTTATTTTTTCCTTTTATCCTTGAGGTTGGCCCAAGTGTGTGTCACACTATCTTATAAACTATCATGACTTACCCCTGCATTGAGTATTGGTCAACTGCACAGACATGTCATCTTGTTTATGCCCCTGCTAGAATCCTACACTATGCCTTCCTTTGGGAAAATATAAATAACGATACCCTGAATATCTCCGGGTGAAATGCTATGACGGTATTTCCATGCGCTTGCGGACTTGTTCTGTAAACATTACAGAATGCCACCCGACATCCCATGGCGATGTTGCTGGAATGTAACAATTCCGGTGAAGTCGTCGTGGGAAGTCAACCTGTGGTTTTCCAGTGCTCTTGCCTTTTTGGCAGTTGCGCTCTGATTACCAATAGGCATTTCTAAGCGTGATTGCCTTTTTGGTGATTGCGCTAAGAAATGTCAACAATTATCAAGCTTAGGAACATTGGATAGGGTCATGAAATACGTGGAGAGAGGTGTGGAGCCAAATGAGACAAAAGAGCTTGCATTAAAATAGACATCCAGATACATGCATACTTTGTTTTTGACAATGTACCTACAAGCATGAAATAAAAATTTCATAATCTAACAAATGGCTTTGGTTTGACATCAAAATTCCACCAGAGTCAATAAGAACCCTCAAAACGAAAACAAGTTGCACAGCTAGCAAGCTTATGTTTTGCAACATATACAATTGAATACCATACCTTATTAATTACCTTCAAAGAATGACCATGGCTAAGGATGGTCAAAGCAAAGAATACATCTAGAATGGATATGAATTAGTCATTTAAAAGTGTGTATTCTCTTAAAATGTATCCATGACAGAATTAAGATATGTTACACAGCAGATCCATGCATGGACAATACAACATGTGTGTTGTTGTTTGTCTCGCTCCTCGGATTCATTTATTATCAATACAAAGGTCTCTCAAATCAAATCTCTCGATCTCACGAGGCCCTTATTATCGGTATGTTTCTCCTCTCTTCTCTCTCTTTTTTTTAAAAAAAAAATAAATAAAATAAGAGAGTGGAGCCTGGCTTGACAGCCAGAAGGAGGACACATCATCGTGTCCTGGTAGCAGCAGCAGCTGTAAAAAAGCAGATATATATTGGTTGGGAATATAGTCGGGAGTCGTTTATTTGGCGGTGTAGGCGGTGTTGGGCTTCCAGTCTTCGGGGATGACGTCTTCGTAGGAGGTCTTGGTGCCTCCCTCGGTGGTGATTTGGACGGTGACGGGGAACTTGAGCGGCTTGTCGCTGTCCTTCCTCCAGACGGCGCCCCAGGAGTGCTTGAGGGGCTCCCAATCTTTGCCGCCCTTCTCCTTGATGTCCATGGCCGTAATGTCGCCGTCGCCGTCGATGTACTTGGGCACCAGCGCCAGGTAGTTGGGGTTGCAACCCTTCTCGACGTGGAAGGTGACCTTCTCGCCGTACTTGCACTCGACCCGGCGGAACTGCATGTCGATGATGCCCGACTTGCGCAGCTTCTCCTCCTGGCCCTTCTTGGCCATGGCGCCGAAGGCCGTGCCGGACAGGTCGAAGTGGTAGGCGGAGATGGGCTCGTAGTTCTGGTCCGTGATGTACACCACCGCGGCCTCGCCGGAGCACTCGGCCGGCTTGTCGCACTTGATCTCGAAGCAGGAGCCGCAGCCGAGGCCGTCCTTGAAGATGGGTATGTTGCCGCACGCGCCCATGCTGTTCCAAGGCGCCTTGTTCACATCCTTGTACCCGCACCCGCCGCCGTTGTCGTCGGGGCCGGCGCCCGTCGGCTTGCCGTACCACGTCGCCTTGGCGTCCAGCCAGTCGCTGCCGTAGGTGGCCGTGATGTTCTTGCCCGGGGAACCTTTTTAGGAGCGCACCTCGCGCCGCCCACCAGCAACGCCACCGTCGCCACAGCCACCGCCACAGCCATGGATGCGGATGCCATCTTTATTCCTTCTAGCTTGAATGAGTACGTAGGCGCCCGGGGCTCGTATATTTATATCAGTTATGGCAGCGCAGCGCCCTTCATCGGTGGACGAGCACGCACCGGAGGCGGAGACGGAGGAGAGGTGACGCATGTGTGGCGGAGCGAGCTTTGCTAGCTATTCCAAGCATTTGCGTTCTGTAACAAGCTAATAAGGGGAGATGACCGCCCCCTGCAGCTGTTCGTCTCGCCGCGATCCGAGGTGATCCTGTCTTCAACACCATCCCTGCTGCTGCTCTCTCTCTTCTTGCATTGGAATGTTTCGTCGTCGTTAAACTGCACGCTGCAGTGCCGAATGAATCACTACGCCACGATAGCACGTCATTGACGATTTAAAACCCCTTTTTTAGAGCGTGTTTATTAAAAGGAGATGGAGCAAAGTTAAGCGTCCAATAAAACGCGCATGGAAAAGGTGCTATATGAGAGTGATTGGGTAGACACATACAGAAAACTAAAAAAGGCACCCCTAATGGTGGATTTACTTGTTTGGAAACCTGTTAGGCGACTAAAACCCACTTGCTAGCTGGCTGACCAGCCGACCAAGCGCTGCCCCGCGCCGACCACTGGCAGCAAGCTGGTGAACCCAGCGCTCACCCTGCTGAATGCCTCGTCGATGATGAGACGCATCAGGAGCTGTGCCGGGGTTTTGGAAATCCTGTCAAAGGTTCGTCGATTGTGTTCCTTTCAAAGTTCCACTTTCAAGCCGGGAGCAGCACCGCAGATTCGAAGTCCTTCCTCACAACTTTAGGCACAATGCTTCGTGTTCAAAAACCTTATCACTGTAAAAAAAAATTTTTGAACGGGCGATACCAAAGCGGCAATGATATAACAAAAAAAAAAATCAAAACGGGCTGAAGAAATAGCAAAAAAAATGATAATAATACTAGTGAGTGACTACCGGGCAGCCACACAAGTGATACGATTCTCGCGTGCTTCGCGCCACCAGCTGTCAAACACACTACCTCAAATTTCATGTGTGTCGAAGTTGTTTTAGTGAAATTGTTTGTTTGCTTCACTAGTGAAATTGTGTAGGCTCTCAAACCCATGCATGACCTCAGGCCCTCTCTTTGGATCCAGAAAAGAGGAGGTTACGTTGTCACAGACCGGTTAGATTGGGCCGGAAGTGACACGTGATCGTCGACCGTTGGAGCGGTGAAGGTGGCGTAGGGAGCTGCAGTTTCCCGACGACGGCGGCGACCGGCGGCGGCACGGGCAGCAGCGAGGAGCGGAGGTGCCATGGTGGTGGAGAGGAGGGGGGGGCGCGACGGAGCGGCGACGGTGATGGCGGGGGCGTGGCGTGGCGGGCGGGGGCGTGGCGGCGGGCGGCGGCGCGGGGTGGAGGCGGCGGCGGTGGAGGCTGGAGAGCGAGATAGATAAGGACTATGTTATTGCTTACTTATTCCCAAAAGAGATTACATGCCTCGCTTATATAGCCCGGCTAGTGGGACTTGTAACCTAACAATCTCCTATAAGGTTTCCTTATATGATTGGAATACCTTTTACAAGAAATATTTATTTATTTTCTAATAAGGGCCTTCCTTATATATTGGAATATTCCTTTTACACACCAAAAAGCCTAAGATAATCCTAACTTGAAGACGCCTTGCGAGTTGGACACGGAGGGGAGGAAGGGCGGCGGCGGCAGGGCGCCGCCCCCTTGTAGCGGCCCTGGCCCCCCCCCCTGTGGGCCGGCCGCGACCGCGTCAGGCCCGTTTAGCCCATCCCGGGCTGGCCCAATCCCGGTTCATGACATACGTCCGTTTGGCGACATAGCTCCACTAGCTAGTGAAATTATTATTTTTTACTTTAGCTCTAGGAGTAGCTCTACTAGTGGAGTAAAAGTTGATTTAGTGAAATATTTGACAAAACAACTCTACAAGTGAAGCTCTTAAGCTCTTTTAAAATATGTTCTCACGAAATCCTACGAAGGGTCCATTTGAGCAAGTGGAGCTATGAGAAGCTACTAAATTTTAGCTCCATCTTTCATCCACCCATTTTGAGAGCATGTTTTAAAGTGCTCATCGAGTCAAGATGTTTTATTTATTTTACCCCATTTAGTACAAAATGGCTCTACTATTTTATTTTGGAAAGATAATTGGGATGGTAGGCACCTTGATGAGCTTCCAAACCTTGTTCAGTTGCAAGATTCCCTAATGCTTATGTGAAAAAAGTTTGCAATGTTGGAAGTCTTGAATAATTGTTTGTGATCCCATCTCTCAAGTGGCTGCTATGGAACTAGATGATTTGAAGGAGATTGTCAATGATTTTTTTGTAACCGAGGACCCCGACATGAGAATTTTTGTTGGGTAATAGCAAGTTTGCACCGGCCAAGCTCTACAAGTTGGCTTTTTCGGTCATGTTCAGCTTTCTAATGTCTTCTGTTTCGTCTGAAAATATAAAGTAACTCCAAGGGTTAAATTTTTGCCTGGCTTATCATGTTGGACAGATTAAATACAAAAAAACATGTTGCATAGAAGACAATGTGCAACCTAATAGTCGCCGTGTGATTTGCTCTCATAGGGAGGAGGAGAGACTATTGCCCATATGTTTTTTAATGTGATTTGCCAAAGCTGGTTGGAACAAACTGGGAATTCTCTAGACGCATGATGTTAATCTGCATAGGATGATTGAGACCACCAGGAACCGCTGGTCTTCCCTCTCTTCATGGAAATTTTCCTTATTGCTGCTTGGGAAATTTGGAAAATCCGCAATAGGAAGGTGTTTTGCGGTATTCAAGCTACTTTCAACGGATGGCTCCACAACTTCAAGGAAGAGGCGGCTCTTTGAAATCTCATGTTTGGTTTTGACAATTGATGACACCCTATTATGCTAATCCTCTACTCTAAGTGTGCCTATGAGAAAGGTTGGCATGGATGATGTGTGGTCGGCGGCGCCAGACGCTCCGGCAAGGGACATGGCCGTCTCCATGTCCTTTGGATCTTGCAGCTCGACGTCCGTCTTCAGCGGTTCTCCGAGTCCCGCCGTGTAGATGTTGACTTGCTGCTTATCGTCGAGGTGTCCTGCACGCGCCACGTGACATGGCGATGATGATGGACATGGTGGATCATTGAGCTCACTCGTTGGAAAGGGAAACAACCGGAGATCAAGCCAAAGGTATACTTGGTAGGGTTTTGCTTTCGGTGATCAAGACACTTTTGAGAGTGTGATCACATGTTGGATAGATAGCCGACTATTAAGAGAGGAATCCATGGCTAATCCGCAATAGAAGTGCCTCTAGATTCATGTTGACTTGCATATGTATTTAGAATCGAGGGCACTAACTTCACACTTGTCAAACGCTTTCAAAATGCTAACACACGTGCTTTGGAGATGTACTTCGACGTGTTGGCAACTTGAGGCAAGTGGCGAGACTTGGAACAAAGAAGAGGCGACAAAAATCGGCAAGATTTCATGGAATTTGGAGCGCCAGACGCTAGGCTTGGAAGCGCCAGACGCGTCACTCGTGTGGTGGCGGTTGATGGTGGCTGAATTGGAGCGCCGGACTACGAGCTTGGAAGCACCAAACGCGTCACTCGCGTGGTGGCGGTTGTTGGTGGCTGAAACGGAGCGCTAGACGCGCCTGGAGGCCGAGCGCCAGATGCTGGGGCTCAGACCCCCAGCGTCACTCGCGTTCACAGGATGGCTGGGCGTGCGCCCAGAGAGAGCGCCAGGCGGCGGCGCCGACGCTGCGTCGGTCGTGAGCGGCATACGCCCGTAGGCACCTACATGGCGGCCTCGCGCCGGACGTTGGGCGTGGAGCGACTAGCGCGCCACTCGCTCCCAATGGTCAACCGCCGATTACGGGTTTGAACGCAACTGGCAAGTCAGTCGCTAGCGATTGGCGCGTCAGTCGCATCTACCAAGAGAACGAATTTTTCCAATGGTCATATTTTTGAGTGGGCTCTATATATAAATATGTGTTTGGCCGGTTGGGGTCCTCTCTTGCACTTTTTGAACATTAACATCCTCTTGAGCTCAAAATACTCCCCTCCACTCATATCTCTTGCCTAACTTGGATTCTTGATGAGATTGAGTGAGATTCAAGTGCATTTGCTTGTTGATTGCATCTAGAGGCACTTGTTCTTCGGAGGAGCCGCGGGTTCTTGTTACTCTTGGGAATTTGTCCGGTTCCCTAGCGGCTTGGAGTTGGTAGAGGTGTTGAGCTTGACTAGAGTTTGTTTGAGGCCACACCGGTGGACTTGTGAGGTTTTGAGCCTTCCTCGCGGAAGATTCACTAAAAGGTATCACTAGTGGATTGCTCATGGCTTGTGTATCCCCTCTTGTGAGTGATTCGATTCGAGCTCCCCGAGGGATTTGGCACCGCCATTTAGCTTGCAAATCATCAAGTAGGTGTGTCGCCACAACGGGACTAGCGCCGCAAAGCACGTGAACCTCGGAGAAAAACCATCGTGTCAAGTGTGATTTTCTCATTGGAGATTTCTTGTTGACATCGGTGATTGGCATCAACATCTACACTCCTCGGTGGTATTGTACTCTAGCTCATCTTCACATTACTTACCGTACTTTGCTTGTTTAGTTCCTAGTGTTAGTTTTAGTTAGTGTATCTTGTTCACCTAGAAGTAACTTAGCAACCTAGCCTTTGTGTGTGATTAGAGATATTAGAATTGCTAGATGGCTTGCATAGTTAGATAGTAGGACCCCTTGATTAGCTACGCCATCTTATTATCTAACCATTTGCCTTAAGTGTTGTTTGTAGAAATTTTTATAAGCTATTCACCCCTCTCTAGCCATTTAGGACCTTTCAAGCGGTATTAGAGCCGAGGTACCATTTTTGAGAGGCTTAACAACCTACGATGACAAAATAGCGTTGAGTTTGTATATCAACAACACCAAGAAAGCACTTCCGTTCGATGTCACCAATTTTGCATATTGGAAGGTGAAGATGACCGCACACCTCAAGTCAATCAATAGAGAAGTATGGAAGGACACCGAGAACAAGTTTGAGGTAGCTAATCAAGAGGCACCAGTTGAAGAGAAGAAACTAGAAGAACACCAATGACATTGACGTGAGCTCCTTATGTGAGGCATTCAATGACAAGGTGTTTGAGCAAGTCAAGTCACTTGTGATTGCTCATGATATTTGGAAGAAGCTAGAAGAAGCGTATGAGGGCACCAACGGAGTCAATGTCGTCAAGGCCTACATCAAGCTTGAGCAATCCAATAGCTTCAAGATGGAAGAAGATGAGAGCGTGCCGGAAATGTTTCAAATAAGCATGCAAGTGTTGGTGAATGATCTCAATGCTCTTGGGGAAGAGATCAAGGACAAGACCTTCAACATAAAGTTCTTGAGATGTTTGCCAGAGAGGTATGGCATGTTGATCACCATCCTCATTAGGACCACTATTGACACTACTTAACGACATCACTAATATAGCATAGCGCTGTTGACTTATACTATAAAAGCAATGATCCCCAAGCAGTGCTGGTATTGTAAGAATTACTAAGCCACTATGAACTAGTCAAAGGGAACCCATACTTCTAGTAAGATAGGTTGTCAGTCTATCTATGCAACTAGAGAGTATATCATGGCATAAAATGATATGACTTGGCAGGAAATAAGATAAGATAAAGAATATAGAACAAGACTCTATAAGCGGACGTAATAATAAATACCATTGTAGCATTTTCTCTTAGAGTGTCCTAGAGTATCGAATCCACAAGGAAGGCATCTAAAACTATATATACGTAACGCTAACAATGTCCTTATGTATGGAATGTCTATAATCAATAATGATAATGCCTCTACTCAACAATAGGGTTAATGTCACATGAAATAATAAAGATAATGATAAATATATATATGATAAATGCTCATAAAGGTAAATGATAAATACAGAGGGGATCAAGCCATCATGAAATAATAATATTCAACAGATTATTCTAGTCTAAGGACTAACATGGGTAATATAAGGAAAACTTACTATGAGTAACTATCGTCACATGCTATTGCTAAACTCTAATTAGTGCCAACATCTAGCTATCATCGTTAGTATTACTACTTCATATCATTGGGGGTCATCAACTAAGAAGGATTCAATAATGAGATCTTCACCTTCTTCGCGACACACGACCTACCATTCAAGTATATACAGGACTCAATAGGGTTGTAACCCCTACGATCTACCCCACGCCCCGGCATATAGAGGGCATTTGCAGATATAACATATATAAGTACCACGCTTACATAAGTTATAACACCTATCTTACACATTACAAGATGAAGGATAGACAATCCTAAGCATGCAATCCATAATAAATATCTAACTCTACTAGACATATTAAAGCAAACAATAAACAATGCAATAGATAATATAATAAAGATAAAAAACAGTATCATAGATGAACTTGAGTAATGAATATATCAAAAGATATAACAATGTATCTATGAAACACCTTGACAGAATCTGAAGTTCAAGTCTTCCTCTCCTTCTAATCTACTATTATACAGCTAATCTCTCTAGAACTAGAACTAATCTGAAGAACTAGGATTTATGGCTCTGGACTTGATCTCTGGAATTCTAAACTCTGAATTCCCAATACTGAATTAGGGTTTCAAGGGTGAGGTCTGCCCTTGCTTATATAGCCCCATAGGATGAATCTCAGCCCTTGGATCAAACCGACTTGATTGGACGGTGTAGATCTACTCCATAGGTCGGATGTAGGAAGGTTCCAGAAGCAGGACACGTGTCTCCACCAGGGGGTGTCGCATGGCCCCATAGTTGGTGCCGCCCGGCCCCACATGTCAGCATGCGGGCACCAACGTTCGCGAGTAGTCTTCTTTTGTCCTTCGGACCCTTGGAATTTTTACTATAATTAATCACCCTGATTTGGTCTTTTTCTCTTGTTTCTCGTTTTCTTCTCTTTTCTCTCTGATATTCTGGTGTTTTCTAGATTTCACCTGCAAAACTAAGTGTACACAAAACTTGTGGAAAATATTAGTATAAACCCTATCTTCTATTGTTCTTGTTCCAATATGATCTATCATTTCATGCTAAAAAGTTGACGATAACTACCGTCAACAACCACCTTGAAGGACTTAACACCAAACCAATTGTTGGATGAGGTGATGACCGATGACTCATATAGAGATGACAAGGATGATGATGACAAGAATGATGAGAAGAAGAAGAGTCCAAGAAGAAGGAATAGTCAACTGATGAAGAGGAAAGGTACCTCTTGTGATGGAAATGAGGATGATGAGCACATGGCCCTCTTTGTGAGAAGACTAGGAAAATTCATGAAGAAGAAGGGTTACATCCAAAGGAGGACGAAGCACACTTCTAAGAAGAATGATGAAAACATGAAGTGCTTTAGATGCCATGACACCAGTCATCTTATTGCCAAGTGTCCTTAAGGATAGACAAAAGAACTAAAAATATGCCCTCTAGTAGAACTAAACCATAACAACTTCCCCAATCTTTTGCATAGTCAATCATATACGACTAGCAAAATCCTCCAAGACAAACTATTCACAAATAGAGCATTTGCCAAACATTGACACTCCACATTCTTGTGGGGTTGTCTAGAAATGGATCGAGCACTTGCCACACCATCGACATTCCATATTATAGTGGTCCTGCCCACAAATAGAGCACTTGCCAAACTTCTTATGGTCCATGCCTAGTTTGGGAATGGCACAATACTTAGATGTTAGAACTTCCCCTTATTGTAACTAGGACCACCAGCATGGTCCTTTTTATCTCCTTGACTCTGATATTGCCTACCACATGAGGCCTTGTGAAGGTCAGGGTTGTACATAAACTGCATCTAAATTCCTAATCTAAATCTCCTATAAGAGAGCCCCCCACTAGGGGAGTTCTCTGGGTTCTGATTGGCCAGCTTAATTGGTAACTGCAATCCTGGCATCATGCAAGTAGGACACATCATCATCCCCTCCCCTCCCATCCCTTTATCGCTGCATCCGTTTTTGTGCGCAGAAAAAAAAAAAACAGCGGCCTCCGTTTTTAACGCACGAAGGGTCCCCTCCCGTCCGTTTCATCGCTGCATGTGTTTTTTTATGCAGAAAACAAACCGGCGGCCTCCGTTTCTTCTGTACGCACGAAGGGAGAAAAAACCGGCGGCCTCCGCATCCGTTCCTCCCCTCCCGTCTACTGCATCCGTTTTTTTTTCTCCACCCGGGACTAGAAACGCCGCCGCCGCCCCCCGTGCCTTCTCCACCCGCGCCTCATCTCCACCACCGCCCCCTTGCCTCCCAATTCGCCTTCCCACCACCGCCACCTCGCCTTCCGCCGATGTCCATAAAATAGCCACACGCCCACGCCCCCCTCCCCCCTCCAAGCCCGCGGTGAAAGTCGAGGTCCCCGAAATCCCATGGTGGCGGGGGGCGGAGGCGATTTGGGCATGTGGTCGCGGAAGGCAAGCCCCGAGACGGTGACGCGGAGGTTGCGGGTGGCGAGCTCCGGCGCGACGAGCGATCTCCATGGCTAGCGGTGCGGGGGGCGAGGTCCGGCGCTTGAGACCAGCTACCGCATAGCCGGGGTGAGACGGGTGATGTCCGGGCGCTAGCACCCATCCTTGTGGGAAGGATCTGGATCCGCTCGAGTATGCATCGAAGCGGCGACGGCATCGGCTTATTGGGGCTCGCTCCAAACCTCCAACCCCAACGATGGGCGCGCGGCGCTCAGAGCATCGGATCCGCTCGAGTATGCATCGAGCGCGACGGCATCGGTGATGGGGCTGGCTGCGGCGGCCTCGATAGTATACGGTTGTGATGTTTTCGATAGTATACCAAAAGTTTCAATTACCGTTACTAAAATCAATACTTTATATATATGGTTTTTTTTTTCGAAAGCGTGCATATTGCACATGCCGCATTAAGGAAAATAGAGTTTTGCAATACAACCACTAGTTCATTGGCGAGATGCCGTGAGGCGTAGTGGCAACACACATGACACCGAATCGCCGGCTTCAACGGCGCTGCTTGAAAGTTATACTAAGGGGAAACTATTGTGCGATTGTTCTTGGCTCGGGGGCTCGGATGCGCTCGACCGGCTCCACCCACGAGCCGGGCTTCATCAGGGGGAACAGCTCCCGCACGGTGCCCTGGTGCGGAGAGGGCACCTCATTGACGGCGATCATGGAACTTGGCCGCCAGTGACGGGTCCGGCGAGTTGGGGGGATCGTCCGACGCTTTGCCCTCCCACTTGTTGAGCATCACGCGGCGGGCTCGACGCTCGGGCCGGGCGGGGGTCGAGAGACCGACTTCGCCGCGAGTCTCGAAGCCGACGCATGGAGCGGGACCCGTGGACGATGTGCGACGCACGACGCCGAGCCGGCATGGACAGCGGGGGCTCCTTGATAGGGACCACCAGGGAGCCGAGGAAGGCCGCAACGGACGCTTCAGTAGGAGGTTGTTGGACCGTTGGCTGTGTTGCTGCCGGCTGAGCAGCATCCCCCACTGCCTGCACCGGCCCAGCGTCGCCACCGCTGGAGGGCAGTGTGACGGCTGCCACGGTGCCAAGTCAGCTGTTGTGGACCGACGCAGTAGCCTCCGCGGAGAGGATGGGCGCCCGCTGAGTATCGCCAGGCGACGAAGGCGTGAGCCGGTGCACCGGCCCTTGGCCAGCCATGCTACCGGGCTCGTCCCGAAGCACCACCGCCCGGGCATCCTGGAGTCGGAGCAGTAGTAGGGCGACGCAGAAACGTGGAGAACAAGGCGCCGCCGGCGCGATCCCATCCCCTCGGGCGAACCCATCGGCCGAGGTTCAAAGACCACCTCCCGACGAGGAGGCGAACTCGAGAGGGGGTCGGCGTAGCGAGGACCCACCAAGCGGGGTCAGGCCACGATCTCCACAAGCTTGCCCCCATGAAGCTCGGCGGGCGACCGTGGACGGTTTGTAGCTCCTCGAGCACTTGGTCGGCCCACCCAATCGCGGGAGGAGAAGGTAGCTCGGCCCGCAGAGGGTCGGGTGTCGTCGAGGTGGACGGTAGCATGAGGAGGAGGCCGCGAGCTCATCGATCATCGGGTCCGGTCGGCCGGGGGGACGACGACACAAAGCGGGACGGTCGTGGAAGGGTCGTCGGGGCGCGCCATCGATGTCAACCCGGGCGTGGCACGACACCAACACCCGCCTGTAGTGGGGGAAGACGAGGTGATCGGGCATAGGATCTCGACCAACATAGAAGGGAAGGTGCCGCGCCACAGCCATCAAGTGGACGCCATGCCGGCACGACGCCGACGGGCGGGGCGGCGGTCATGAGCATCGCCGTGTAGGGTCCTCGGACATGGCATCGAGGCTCCGCACTCGCACACGGAGGAGTGGTGTGGTGGGAGGCGGCGATGATGGTTGCAATTCCTCGCCCGTGCCTCGGTCGAGGCGAATCGGCGATGGGGCGGAGCGGAGCAAGCGTGGCGGCAACGTGATTCCCGGCAAGGCAATTGAAGCATAGCCCCGACGAGGAAGGCGGCACAGGCCGGCGGCGACGAGTGGTGGGGCGAGCTCGCCGTCCCGGTGACGCCGTCGCCTCGACAAGATTGAAGTCGTCGTCGTCGGCGATCTGCGGGACGGAGAAGGAAAGCACTTTAACCGGTCCAAGGCCGCTGATACGACGCCAGCGCTGGTCGACAACGCCAAGCCGTAGGTGGGCGGGGACGCACTTGGTCGGCCGAGGGCCGAGCCTATGCGGGCCGGCACCGGCCGTAGGGCGTCCAACGGAGCTAGTGGAGGCCTACGGCGACGGGCGACGCCGTTTTGCGCTGGATGGGCGATCCGCCGGCGGGGCATCGTCCATGTTGACGGAGGCTGGGGCTTTCACGAGGACCCTCCGCGTTGTCCACGACGGAGTCCGAACGCCCCGGCGAGATGGGGATAGGATGGCGCGCCGCGACGGCGGTGGGGCCTCCGGCTCGTAGAGGTCATCCTCGTTGTCCGGCGGTCGGAGAAGGAGCCGTCAACCCACCGCGATAAATTTTTTTTGGGTCTCCCAAAGGTGGGGACGAGAGGTGGAGGTAGACGACGCCGCGGTCGGGCGGCGGTTGGGAGCCGTAGTCTGCGGGAGTAGACGCCGGGTGAAGCAGCGGCGACGCGTCGGCCGTCGAGCAGAAGGACGCATGAACACCACATCCGCATCCACCGACGGGCGAAAGCTTCAGAACAAGCGCCGAGCAGCCCCACATCTTTGCTCCAGGCGAATCCCGGCGGAGGTGGTGGCCGCGACGGCGAGGGAGACGACGTGTCGCCACGGACACCACATCCGCATCCACCGGCGGTGAAGAAGCCTCGCGCCGAGCCCGGCCGAGCAGCGCCACACGCTGCTCCAAGCTAACTCGACGACGAGGTGATTGCGACGACAGTGCGACGTGGTGCACCATACAGCGCCCGCCTGCAGCAGCGGGCTGGAACCGTCCTGCTGTGTCGGCAGAGGCGCGAGGAGATCATCCGGCGAGCAGGGACCAGACGCCGTCGGCGAGGCACCCACGCCCCTGCCCATCCGCGTAGGAGCAGGGGAGGTTCCTGGTGGTGGCGTCACCGAAGGGGCGCGAGATCAGCAGCCACGATTTTGGGCACCGGCTTCTGATCTCCCGCATGGGGCGTCGGCTGAGGATGCACGCCGGCGGCCATAACGGCGGCGGCGGCCAGCACTCCCACCTCAGGGACAGTTGAGGCAGCACCCAGCAGCAGCCGGACGGCCGGCAACGGCGGCCGCAGAGGCAGCGGAGGTGCGGAGTCCCCCGCCGTGACGACGATGAAGCCCCGGTGCACGTCATCTGCCGATGCTGGTGCCGTGGTCACCAGGCTTGGCGCCGACGACGATGGGGACGCCCGACGCCCGGCAGATCCACGTACAGGGGCGTTCCCTACCGGCGGCGTTGCGGCAGATGGCGGGATCCCAGGCGGCGGGGACGGGGACGAGGACGCCCCCACCGGATCCGGCCCTGCCAGGTCGGGCTCGTCGGTTCCGTGCCCGGCGGCGGCGGTGCTGGCACCGGCGAAGGTGCTCCCGCGCGGCAGCCGGGGTCGCGACTCGTCGCTCGCAGGAGCCGCGGCCGTGGGCGAAGACGGGGCGGCGTAGACCGGGCTGGACGCAGCGGTGGCCGGCTGCGGCGACGGCGAGCCCGCTCCGGCTGCGGTGGCGTCGGCAGCGGCGGTCAAGGCGGGAGGCAGCGGCGGCGGCGCCGTGCCCGCACGCCCGCGTCGACAGGGGCGAGGAGGAGGGGGTGAGAAGGTGAGGAGCAGCGGGGCGGGTTGGGCAAGGCCGGGAGGGAGCAGGGGGGGGACGGGTTGGTGGTGGTCGGTGCCGCCGGCGCCGGGGTGGCGGCCGGCGGCGGGAGCGGGGGCGGGGGGTCCGCCAGGGGCACCCAACGGTTAGAAACGCGACCCCGTCTCTATGCACACATATATATGGTTTTTTATTTGATGAATTTGGGTGTACAAACGGGATGAATGTCTACGTACAGGTTTCGATGAATTTGTTTGCCTTTGCCCCCAGAATTTTCCTTTGAGTTCTCTGTTATATTTGCAAGGCTTGACGATACTACTTGATTAACCTTTTACAGGTGTTGATGAATTTGTAAGTGACTATTCTTACGGCAAGTTGTGTTTTATATGGATAAAACTTTAGGGACGGTGCTGCTAGATTCAGGCTGTTAGATTTTAATTTTTTATTTTTGTTACAAAGTACAATTGATTTTGGTATTTTAGTCCAAAATTCAAGTGTAATAATATTATTATTACTAATGTAGTGAGGAATTAGTAATGCTTTACTTTTTTATTTACTCATTGATTATTATTGCAAAGCGTTGCGGTCACATAATCACTGCAAGGTTCAGCATATAAGTATCTATAGAAAAAATAGTCTACTTTTTTAAATTATTTGTAGTCTCCACGGCAACGCGCGGGGTAGATTCATCTAGTGCTTGCTCTATAGTAGAGTGAAAGTATGTGATAATAAAGGCACCAAGCACATGGCAAATCGTAGGCTTGAGGCCCTTACATAACTGCCTGGACTTCTCTTCCTTGTCATGGGCCACACGTGGAACATAATGAACAATTTGATTGAATTCAGCCTTATTCTTAGCCACTATCTTCTTGTCATAAATAGATTTGTTTAAATCAAGCTTCATCTTGCCCACAAAGATTGTTGGATAGAACCTCTTCTAAAACTATCTAGTGAACTTTGCCCAAGTCAAAGGACCAAGTATAACAGTGCGTGCAAATTACACACCCTTCAAATAAATTTGTTTCTCACCCCTTCTGATGAGGACATCATTCTATGCAACTTTTGATCCCCCCATTACTGTGCAAGGTTCAATACCTAGAGCTCGAATGCGACCATTAAATCTAGAGGTGAGCTTGTTCTTATGTGGTATTTTTTCATAGTTTTAGAATAGATTGGTATCTAATGATATTATCAAGCTTAGGAACATTGGATAGGGTCATGAAGTACGTGGAGAGAGGTGTGAAGCTAAATGAGACAAAAGAGTTTGCATTAAAATAGACATCCAGATACATACATACTCTGTTTTTGACAATGTACCTACAAGCATGGAATAGAAATTTCATAATCTAACTAATGGCTTTGGTTTGACATCAAAGTTCCACCAGAGTCAATAAGAACCCACAAAACGAAAACAAGTTGCACAGCTAACAAGCTTATGTTTTGCAACATATATAATTGAATACCATACCTTATTAATTACCTTCAAAGAATGACCATGGCTAAGGATGGTCAAAGCAAAGAATACATCTAGAATGGATATGAATTAGTCATTTAAAAGTGTGTATTCTCTTAAAATGTAGCCATGACAAAATTAAGATATATTACACAGCAGATCCATGCATGGACAATACAACATGTGTGTTGTTGTTTGTCTCGCTCCTCGGATCCATTTATTATCAATACAAAGGTCTCTCAAATCAAATCTCTCGATCTCACGAGGCCCTTATTATCAGTATGTTTCTCCTCTCTTCTCTCTTTTTTTTTAAAAAAATAAATAAAATAAGAGAGTGGAGCCTGGCTTGACAGCCAGAAGGAGGACACATCATCGTGTCCCGGTAGCAGCAGCAGCTGTAAAAAAGCAGATATATATTGGTTGGGAATATAGTCGGGAGTCGTTTATTTGGCGGTGTAGGCGGTGTTGGGCTTCCAGTCTTCGGGGATGACGTCTTCGTAGGAGGTCTTGGTGCCTCCCTCGGTGGTGATTTGGACGGTGACGGGGAACTTGAGCGGCTTGTCGCTGTCCTTCCTCCAGACGGCGCCCCAGGAGTGCTTGAGGGGCTCCCAATCTTTGCCGCCCTTCTCCTTGATGTCCATGGCCGTAATGTCGCCGTCGCCGTCGATGTACTTGGGCACCAGCGCCAGGTAGTTGGGGTTGCAACCCTTCTCGACGTGGAAGGTGACCTTCTCGCCGTACTTGCACTTGACCCGGCGGAACTGCATGTCGATGATGCCCGACTTGCGCAGCTTCTCCTCCTGGCCCTTCTTGGCCATGGCGCCGAAGGCCGTGCCGGACAGGTCGAAGTGGTAGGCGGAGATGGGCTCGTAGTTCTGGTCCGTGATGTACACCACCGCGGCCTCGCCGGAGCACTCAGCCGGCTTGTCGCACTTGATCTCGAAGCAGGAGCCGCAGCCGAGGCCGTCCTTGAAGATGGGTATGTTGCCGCACGCGCCCATGCTGTTCCAAGGCGCCTTGTTCACATCCTTGTACCCGCACCCGCCGCCGTTGTCGTCGGGGCCGGCGCCCGTCGGCTTGCCGTACCACGTCGCCTTGGCGTCCAGCCAGTCGCTGCCGTAGGTGGCCGTGATGTTCTTGCCCGGGGAACCTTTTTAGGAGCGCACCTCGCGCCGCCCACCAGCAACGCCACCGTCGCCACAGCCACCGCCACAGCCATGGATGCGGATGCCATCTTTATTCCTTCTAGCTTGAATGAGTACGTAGGCGCCCGGGGGCTCGTATATTTATATCAATTATGGCAGCGCAGCGCCCTTCATGGGTGGACGAGCACGCACCGGAGGCGGAGACGACGGAGAGGTCATGCATTGGCCTGCTGTTCTATTTGTCGGAGGTGACAAACGACGGGCGGCCCTGCCTACTGCACACCTGAAAATTGAATGGATGGAAGCAGAGATGGATGACCGGTCGAGAAGAGACGACATCATGTCATTTTTTTTCCTTTTTGAGAAACTTGTCATATTGTCTTTTTTTTTAATCAGATACATGTCATATTGTTAGGAACACTACTTAGGATTTAATTTGTAGTGTGGGCCTTTGGGCCTTTTCAACAGATTTGGCCAGTGCCATATTTTTTTAATTTTATTTTGATGAGTTGTTTTAGAGGTCAGGTTCAATTCAATCCAATCAAATCTGAGTACACAGGTCAAGTGCGACATGTCACTATGAAGAAATGTGAATCCTTGGTTGTTAACGATTTCCTTGATATGCAAAACTGAACACCCAAAAATATATAGTTACCTTGGTGTTCGTAGCAAAACCTTCAAGAAATATGCATATTCTTGAGTGCTAATTCAAACCACCAATGTAATTGATTTCATATTTCCTTGAGTGATATATAGTCTGAACTATCAAGGTAATTTCTCATTTCCTTAGGTGCTATTCGAAAGCGCCGAGGCTCATATTTAGAGATACAAATGCTTTGGTATTGTTTTTTTCTTATATATTTGGTTAAACTTAAAAGAAAATTGACTCACGCATTCGTTTTGTTTGGTGTTGGTGGTCGGTGCTGATTTATCATGAAGGTGCATCTTTGGTTTGGTGATGTTGTGAGAGGAAACATTTCTTTGAATAATTGGATGATAAGCGCCGGTAATCCTAGCGAATAGGGGCGTTAGTTTACTATGGATGGAGTACTGTAAGATGAAAAGTGGTGTCACGATATAAAACCCAAGGAGGTGCACAGAATTGGTGCTCTCTTGCATGTTACCTATTCCACTTGCCCTTATTATCTGTCATTTTTCTTTTGCTATACAAATTAAAGGTCGGCCTGGATCTAATTAATCCTTTCATGATGCAGTTGTCTCTTTTATTATGCAATTGTTTTGTTGCAGATTAATCGGATGAAAAATTGCAAAGGAATATATTATATGAAACTAAAAGGGCTAGTCGGGGAAAAAAGACTAGGGCCCTATTTGGATGACAGGTACAAATATACAAATGTAAAACGTTTACAGGTGTAAATTATTGTGCACAAGAAACCAAGGATATATCCTTAATAACTACTAAAAGCCCCAAACGAAATCGTCCACCCGGCACAGTGTTTTCGCTCGCTCGCTCGAGAGTACCCCGGCAAATCGCTCACCACCCACGCGCTCGTCCCGCCCAGGCGGTTTCAATTTTTCGCTCGCTACCTCGCTCGCGCCGCGCCCGCGCACCTCTAGCTCGCCGCCGCCGCCGCGACCGCGCGCTCGCGCTCGCCCCCACTCCCCCTCGTGAAAGACCGCGGAGCTCCTTCGCGTCGCCGACGCCCGGCCCTGCTGCCATCTCGGCCGCAAGCCGAAGCCCGGCACTCGGCGCTCGCACTGCCTTCCACTGGCTGCCGACGACGACCGCGCCCGCTCTGCCCTGCGCCCCTAGGAAGCCGCTGACGCCCGCCCGTCCGCCCGGCCCCTATGGACGGCCGCAGCCCACCTCAGCCGGCCCTAGGGCTCGACGAATCGCGGAACCGCCGCAAGCTACGACACCGACCCCATCAAACCGAGCAGCGAGGACGAGTCGTGGAACCGGCCCGAGTTGCGACGCCGCCCCCGACGTTTCCGGTCGGCAACAGCAGCAGCAGACGGATCCAGGTATGATGTTCCTTTATCTTTCCTTACACTGGCTCTCCGTGATTCAGGCACGAATGTACGCGCTCTACTGTCGTGGCCATGGCCTCCTCGCTCCCAAAATAGCAGTCGCCGGCGTGGATGGGGCATGCGGCGTGGTGGCTAGAGAACGCGTGGTGTAGATTTTGCTCGAGCCCAAAATAGCAGTCGCCTGACCGAGCTCACACCATGCCACCATGCAGTCCAGTTGTTTGATGAAATGATTGAAAGGAGGCAACTTACCAACTCTAGGAAAGGGGTGAGTGTACTCAAGTCAAACCAGCTAACCAAACACCCTCAAACTTAGCCAGGCTTGAACAGTTTGGGTTTGTCAAGAAAAATGCGACACTTAGAGTGTTTAAGGTACACCAGCAACTGACCATGTCGTGGTATCGGTTGCTTGTGGTTTCTTTTCAAATTGCAAGTGAAGGCTAAGCCGGAAGACATTGAATTTCAGGGTTGGTTTTCAACTAAGTTCAATTTTTCTGAGATCTTAAATCATTTTGAGATTACATCATATCTTAAAACATTTTTGTGGGTAGTCTCTTTTGACCTTAGTACGCGGATCCCATCAGTGTATTGATATGTATGGATGATGTATATGTTTCTAATATTCTTGCCATGGTTGATTTGGGCAGGACGTTCATTTAGTAATGGTGTTTCTACGATTCTGTTTTTATGTGCTAATTTTGGGTTGACGCTAGACAAAGGACTGGGCTTTCGGTTGCCGGAGCACTGAGAACTATTGCTAATCAGTAGCTATTCATGTAGATGACAAAATCCTTCTATGCTTCACCACAATTTTCATGATTCTGTGTCTTCTCCTTTGCTTCTATACCCACCTGACATAATGGTCTTTCTTTCTTTCTCTGTTTCCAGTTCAGGAGAGAGTTTCAAGATGCTGAAACGGATCCTAAGGTACAGACCTAACATTGCACATTTGTGCGGGTGCCATGTTTGTTAGCATATGGTAATTCAATATCACGTTATGGTTTGATAATACAAATTTGATAAGTAGCACACAAAGTAGAGTTTAGAACGCAGCCTGCTTTCTTTTTTATTTTGCAAGAATTATTACTTGCTGGACTGTTGATAATTGTGTGGTTCTGTATTACTCCAGTTCTGTGATATCTGGTTGTTTACTCTATTGATTCTGCTTCGCTGATGTAAGCTATTACGATATCATTTTACAGCTGCATTTCTGGAGTAAAGAAAATGATGTGGCAGCTGGCAGGGTATGCAATTAACTAGAAGCTAAACTAGAGAGCTGAACTAACCTTATGGCAAGTTACTACTCTGATCATCTCAGTGTCCTGTTATTCTGAAACAAGCTCCTGTTTTTCTAATCTAAGCCCTTAATCGTGTGTTAAGAAATATGTTGACATGCGGTCAGCCACCTGCTGATCTTTACCATTGGTCATGACGGGTTACTTTGAAGATTTATGACCAACCGACGTCCTCATAAATCTTTCTATGGTGTCCAGGGGCAAAATACCTTTTTCTTTCTATTTTTGGTCACTTCTCTAATGCTCCCTGTTTTCAACAAACATGGAGGACCATGAGACACCGCTCGATCCCCAGTTGCTCGTGAGTCCAATAGTCTGCTACTAATTTTCACTATGATCGATCCAGTTTCATTTTATTTGTGTTGCTTTAACTATGACTCAAAATAATGTGTTGCCATGGCTTGTCCATCTTTCTGTTATAATCATGTCTTGTGATTATATGGACTTGTTGCTGCTCTAGCATGCTATTGTTTTGCCCCAAATATATGTGCATTAATTATTACCAAGCATGAAGCTGAGAAGTACTATTCTGCTTAAAAATCCAGTAGTTCTGAAATCTGAAGTTGAGAGAGTAACAACAAACTCAGTGGTAGAAGCAATAACAGTTCATGGTTCTTTTTTTTTCCTACTATAGAACAATTTGATTTTAAGTGCATAACCAATGGTGGGCTAATCCACTAATAGAACATGTTGGTCATGATTTTACCTCGCCTCATTATGTTTATCCTGTCTAAGAAAAGGAGTTGCAGTGCAAATAAAGTAGAAAGAAAAAATACTGACCGAGCTGCACTAATGTGTTTCGTGAATTTATGGTTACTGATCTCCTTCATATAATTTTGCATTTGTAATCACTTTTTACCCAATGGACTAGCTGATTGAAATGTGAGACTTACTTTGAGTACCTCTAAAATCTGGGTAGCTTCATCAAATTTCTGTAAAGGCTTAACAATGTGTATGTAACATGTATTACTATGTTGCTTTGTGCCGGACCCCTCTTAGTCTTCTTTTCAATTGACCAATTTTTTAAATTCTTGCTTGAATAATAGTGCATATGACATGCCATTTTGAGCCAAATATTTATATGATATCTACTTTGCATTGCAGCCGAGGTCTCTTCTGAAATGGTATAACTGAGATATGTTACACTACGGTATGCCAGACCCTTTTGTAATTCCATTAGCTGCTTTGGCTCGACAAATTCACTTGATTTCATTTGTGTACTTTAAGCACTAATTGCAATTTATATTAACTCTTGCCTATTTCTATTATAGATTCGGATAATGGAAAAAAAAAAATCTCGTGCACCATTGGGAGACAAGACTAACACTGACAAACAAGGTAATATAATCCTATTAAAAAAAAAAACAAGGTAATATAATGCAACATTGTTTGAAAATTGGTACGCATACTATGTGTATTTCATCTGGTATTAATTCAAATTTTACTGCAGTTGATGCTAAAGAACGTAAGAGGAAAGGGATAGAAGATAGAGCTCGGTGGCAAGAAACAAAAGGATACAATTAATAAGAGACGCCGTGATGCCTATCATCAAAGAAAAACAGCATCTTAATTGAACTAGCAATTGTAACACATGAATCCTAACATTTTGAGATTAATATGTAGTGATGAATAACATTCAGTTTTCTCACATATGTATATATATGTAATGTGTATCTTTTGTAGATGACGCGGCTGCATCAAATAATGAAAACATTGATCCTGATGAAAGGGATGGTCGGCTTCATACTAATGATTCCTACCAGTCCTACAATATTACTAAGGAGAACATGTTGAGTCATTTTTCATGCTTATACATATGTTATCGTAGTATTACGTGTTCCCCGTTGCATCGCACGGGCACTTACCTAGTAATTATACACTTGTAAAATGGTGTTTGGATGCATGGTATTCGGATCAGCTAGATGTGGCTCAAGGTGTTTGGAGATGCCCAACAGCTTCACGCCGTGCTTCTTGAACTCCTTGGCGTACCCCGCCATCGCTGCCATCTCCGTCGTGCACACCGGCGTGAAGTCAACTATGTCGTCGTCATGGCATGACATGCATCAATACAGAGATTGGATAGAATAATGTGTGTGTGCAAGCATATGGTCGAGTGAGCGTACCGGGTGGGAGAGGATCATGGTGTAGTCGTGGATGCGGATCTTGCCGTGGGTGGAGTCCAACTCTCGAAGTTGGGGACGGTGTCACCAATACGGATCTGGCGAGATCGCTGATGGACGGGAGGACCGAGTGGAGATGTGGCACCCAGGCGCGGTGTATGGGCGCCGCGTAGCTAGTCTCGTGGCACCTGCCTCGGCCTCCGGGCCTCCGGCGCCTAGTGCATTTGACCTGCCTCCGCCGCCGCCGTGCCCTGCTGAACCGCCTCGCGCCTCGCGGTCGCGGCCTCACCCCGCCGCCGCGACTTGCCTCTCGCTCGCGCCACCACCGTGCCCAAGAAATCCTCGGCCCCGACGGGAGATGTGCTCGGGATAGATATCGTTTTCTTTCTCGGACCGGAGGAGGCCACAGTTTTTTTTTTTCATCGGTTTTGGGCCAAACCGAATGTAGAATAAATTTGCTCACCGTTCATCCAAACAATGAAATTCAATTTGGGTCGAAAAAATTCTGGGGCATGTAATTTTTAGGTGTTTTGGGCCAATTACCGGACATCCAAACATGCAGAAAAGCATTGCCACATGCCCTAGCGGCCGTCACTAGGAGTACCTGTCATCCTTTGGCGAGTACCTTGCATGCACTTTTCAGCAGACGGGGCATGTGCGGCGGAAAGGGGGTTGACCGCAAGATGTCTTGTTGCATGCAAGGACTCAAGTTGCACGAATCTTGACAATACCACAGCCGTCCAGATAAGCTTCACGGCGGCTAGGACGTGCGGAATTTCCGCTCTGTCCAAACATGGCCTAAAGGGCCGGGCGTGTTTGGTTTTCGGCACTATTTAAGTTTGTTGACGAATATATGCAGTCTGCGCATCATCGTCTATCTCAAATTAAAGCCCCAACGACCAGCAACAGCAAGTATATATATTCTTTAGGTAAAGTTTTGAGAGATGAGCATCAGCATGTGAACTCGTTGAGCGTGAGTGCATGTGTGAACACGACGACGACTCGTCGCGCGTGGTAAATAGTATATAAAAAACTTTACACATATATAGGCATATAGCGTACCATTAACCGAAAGCTCAGTCGTAGTTGGTGCTAGTGCTAGCGATCGAATCTTTTATTCTTCTTTATTTGATTGCAAAATATACAGGCCAACAAGTCACATAAATTACGTACGCGTGTGCCCATCCGATCCATGCATGCATGAAGATATTGGAACGGCCGGAGGTTGGGATAATTGAGCTAGCTATATATCTAGGGTTTTTGTTGTATACGCATGGAGTAAGCCAAAATTTGTGCAAGCTGGGCCAAAATTTACCCGTGAGAGCAAGAGTAATAGGCGCCGATGGGTGGGGCGCAAGGGCTAGTGGGGCCCATTTATCTTTAGGTGACAGACAGAGTGACGGTATACTAATGTTCAGCGACAGACCGTTTATCAATATATATAGCTTACGCACGATAAATCAGTAAATGTGGAATCAATGACGGATAGTCTCTTAGTAATCTTTAGGGACAGACGCTCCAACGATAAAAAGAACTTTTTGCATCAGATGTCTGACCCTATAAAAATGTCGTGGTGCAGTGAACCTTCCGCCTCATCGACGGGATAAAGCATGACAAGCGTATGGAGCAAATCGAGTTTGGGCCTGTAGAGGAGGTTGAGCGGTTGGGTGGAGAATGGGGGCATGCTTTAGAGTTGTGCCACCGTGCTGAGCGACGTCGACAGGAACATGCACACCGACGTTGGTAGCTAAGGATTCCACTGACGGAGAGGACCAACGGCCAAATTGAAGTGGGGATTGAGCAGATCGGAGGATGGATTGACGATTGGAGACCACAAGAGCATGATTAGAAGCTGAATCGAGGTGGATTAAGTGTAGAGTTTAGGAATGCATGCCTACGGGAGCCAGGTGATGAACAGAGAGGAAATACTCGATTAAGGCTGAAAATCGAAGGAGCAGCAGTCGACCTGGAATGGAAGAGGTGAGAGAACAAAGAAATCACGAGATTGGATTGGATTGGATTAGGGTTAGAGATCGAGGATTAGATCAGGAGAAGAAAAAGAGGGAAAACGACATACGCCACTAGTAGCCACGAAGGGGCACTCCGACCGCCGCATCGGCTCCCATTCCCGCAACGAGGGAGGTTGGTTTGGTCTGCAGACGGGCGGCCTTGATTTGGAGCTCTTGATGAAGTTATGCCTAGAAAACAATGAGCATGTCCAAGAGACTAGCCAAATAATTTTATAAAACTAAATTTAGCTATTATTAAGAAAGTACATCCTCCAACAGACTCTCCATATAACTCTAGATTGGCTAGCTCTTCATCTCTCCACCTCCTCTCTCTATTGTTGGAGAGTCTACCCGACAGTCTCTTGGAATACGTACTCTACTATTTTGTTATCAATTCTATTTTAGAGAGTAGCTAAAATAATAAATTTAGCTAGTTTTTTTAACTAGTCTCTTGAACGTGCTCTTAGGGCATGCCTGGGTGCTATTCCTGGAACTATGGGTATAATGCTAACCGACAGTACCCTTTTTAAAAGAAAAATATTGGTTAATGTGTGCGGTTCATCGGAGAGTCCTCATCTTTTTTTCGGTCTAGTCAATCTCTCTCTTTTTAGAAAATATAAAACAAAACAAAAAGGGGATTGTCTTAGTTGTGACTCGTGTTGATGAGCCCGTACTCGAATGTGGTACTAATGCGATACTGAATCGATATTAATTTTTTATAACAAATGGAGATTAAAGTTGAGTACTGCAAGAGGCCGGTGGCCAGCCAACGAGAATATATTTACGCTAGTTTGTACCTCCTTTTGTTTCGATTTCTTCTTTCTTTGCTGCTGATTATTTGGCTGTTGTCACAGATCGGTTAGATTCCGGTGATCGGTGGCACGCCGACGGCGAGCCCGACAGGGCGGTGGCAATCGTGGTTGCCGGAGCTCTGGGGCAAGCGGCAATCGTGGTTGCCAGGAGCTCGGGGCAAGTGACAATCAGAGTTGCCGGGCGCTGGCGAATCGTGGTTGCCGGGCGGAATTCTAGGCGGCGGCAATCGAGGTTGCCGAGTGGAGGTTCCGCAGCGGCAATCGAGGGTTGTCGGTCTTTGTTAGGGAAGAGAAAGAAGAGGAGGAAGGCGGTGGCGGCGGCCGCCGGGCGGCAAGGGCCCCGGGCGGCGTGGGTGCTGGCATGAAGCGGGCGGGCGGCGACGCGGCTTGAGGAGAGGGAGAGAGCCTAGGGAAGGAGAGCTGAAGTTGTTGGGTGTTACCACTTTATTTTTTTAATTGCTCCAACCGATTACATCTCTTTGTATTTATAGTTGTCGGGGACCTAAATATTGGGCCCCCGAGACATTCTCCAAACTATGAGAATCTGCCCGCCTGCCAAGGCCCAAGAAAACCTAGCCCGCTATCATCCCAAGACGGAGGGACGGCCCGACGGACGATGGACCGTGCCATTGGCCACGACGCTCACATGACGACGAAATCGCCTACCGGACGGCCCCAAAGCGGCCCAAATGGAGTCATCATGACGCAAAGAGCTTATTACGCCACGAAGGACAAGGTCAAGGACCTCTACAAAACAACGAACCATGACGTTCCACGCCGGCGGCAGCCTAAACCATGGCTCGGACTTCGACCACGCATCTCGCGTTGGGTCCGAGGCCGGGCCTAGCTCACCGCCCGGGAGAAATCTCCGCCGCCGTCCGGAGGGTGGCCTAGCTCACCACCCGGCGCAAAAACCCGCCCGCCCGAGGGAGACCACTCTCCATCCTCGGTGAGGCAGCCCAACTAGCCTCGCCTAGGGTCGCCGACCCTCGGGCGTGGGAGGTTCCGTCAGGAGGAAGGGAAACCGCCAAGATTCACGCGACAGACGGCAGGCGAGGCGCCGGTGCCATCGACACGCCTCAATCAAATCGAACCGCCGAATCGTCTCCCCAATCCGATCGATGGGGACGCAAAGCTGAACCAAGAACGTGTTACGCCACCCGCACGGAAACCGTGGATGACACCGTTTTCATTTCCCGTAGCACCGTCAAAACGCCACGTTGGGCTGCACCCCGGGCACTTGACACGCATAGCCAGCGACCTCACAGGACCGCCCCGCCATGTGGATTGTGAGGGGACGCCTCACAGACCCGGGGCCGCGCCGTGGGACACGTCCACCATCTGGATCCGGACGCTGTCTTCGCAAGCAACATCCAAGCCAGCCCAACCCCTTGGCAAACAAGACATGCAACCGTGCAGCCTCGGGGAATTAGCCACCTAGGCGTCCACCGTATAAACATTATCTCTCTCCTTCTCCTATAAAAGGGTGGAGTAATGTAACACCCCCGGTGTTAATCACACTAAAAACGACATGTCATCATGATCATTGCAAAGCATGTATGATTAGCCCACCATGTGTTGCATTGAACTAAAATAAGTTTATTTTATGCTTGGTGTCGATGTCGGTCGAAAAAGACGCGAGAGAAATCAGATTCAGGAAAGTGTCCCCTTTGGTAGGAAACCCTAATTCTCAACCCTAGTTTGTCCCCTTTTATTTTATTCAAAATTTATCAAGATTTTGGGTATGGTCATTAAAGCATTTTTGTAGAGTTTTCAAAACTGAACAAAGTTGGTATTTTGAGTTTTCAAAGTTTAGTTTAAAATTTTGAAGTAGTTTTGAATTTCTTTCAAACCCTAATTGCCCCCCCTTTTCCATATTTCAAAATTTATGCAAAATTTGAGAAAACTTTCAATAGTTAGTTTGTAGATCTTGTTGAGAGGAACAAAAGTCATGTACAAAGTTTTTCAAGTTGTTACATGATTTTAAAAGTAATTTTGAATCCAAATTTCAAATTTTGAAACTGTTTTTCAGAAAGTCCTATTTAGAGGCAGATTTTGAAAATGGTCCAATTATGAAAATTGTAGATCTTGAAAAATTAAGGGGGTTACTTTTTGGAAATTTTTGAGTTCAGTTCAAAATTTGAAAGTAATTTGAAAAGTTTGGAGTAGGGTTTGGGAACTACTGATGAGGTCGACCTATGGCCGACCGCCATGGCCGGCGTTGAAGTTCGCGCCCGCCGCCAACGGCCGCGTCTTCTCGCGTCCGCGTGTGGAGGTTCTCGACGCCGCCATCCACCTGTCCATCCTCCCTCTTCTATATATAGGTCGCCGTCGCCGTCGATTTTCTTCTTTTACCAAAATCCGCCGGAAACACCTCTCGTCTCGGCGCCAACGCCGTCGCCGTTGAGCCACCTTCACCCAACTAGCTACCCCATTCTCTTCGCAACTTCCTTTGCGCGCCATTTGAGCCTGGAATCGTAGCCTCTCCTCCACCATAGTGGTAGTGAAGCCGGCGATCGACGTCTTCCCGAGGTCCGACGAAGAGCGCCGCCATCATCACCACCGCCGCCGGCCACGCCGGTGAGCTTCGAGCCCAACTATCTTGCCTAATAGCTTCGCCTCGCCGCCCTGATGCTCGTGCTTCCGCTCTTTTCGCAAAGACGTCCGGACGCTACGGAACGCCGCCGTCTTCGCCGGAGTTCGTCGCCACCGCCGCCGTCACCGCCGCCGATCCGCCCGCTTCCGGCTCTCCGTCAGAACCGACGCGAGCATCGCGGCTCGGGGTGAGCTCGCCGTGCTCGTGCCATTCTTTCACTAGTTCGCGCACCGATCGCCGAACGCGGTCGCGCCGGGCGAGCTCCGCCATGCCATAGCCGCGCGCGCAGATACGTCCGTAGGGGCCGGGTTTTGTTCGACTAAGTGAGGGGAAATGATCCCCTATGCGTGCCGAGACCGGTGCTCGCCGCCGCCGGGGAGGGTCCCGAGGTGCCACGCCGCTGCCGCTACGCCGAAGGCGTGTCAGGTCGGGCACTTGCCCAAGGACCTGTTATTGAGAATAGAGAGAAGTCCGGGGACTTTTTATGCAAAGCTCGTGACTCATAGGAATAGTGGTTAGGACACATTTTGTAATTATGGAAAAACGTGAGGTCTATTTTCAAGAAAATAGCAGGGCCAACCCTTGGAACAGGCCGCGTGGGCGGCCTGCTCCGGCTATTTGGGCAAGACGCTACATCGCGCGCGCAAGCAACTGGGCCAAATACGGCCCGCAAGTCTTTTCTTTTATTTAAAGGTTTTACTAATTTCTATTTTGATGAATAGTGATAGTTTTTGTTATTTTCATAGAATTTCAAATATAGCTTTAAAAATTCTAAAAATTTTTGTGTAGCTTTCCCATGAGTATGTCTATCCATGAAAAATTTGAAACTTGAAATTTGAATACTTTTGGCATGATTTAAAAATACAAATTTTAATTGAAAAATGCATCTTCCTTGATTTTTAATAATTATTTTATTTATCCAAAAATTATGAAAATTATTTTGGTACTGTTTTATGACCTAACCTACTTATACAAAATTTTTGAGCATGTTTTGAGAAAGTTAAAATTTTCATTATTTTATGCCCTATCATTTTATGTGTTAAACCTTTTGTTTTATACTCCACAACTTAGGGTTTTGGGGCGGATTTTGGGTTGTTTTGTGAACCTTAACCACACAACTGTAAGATGGTCCTTGAGAACTCCTAGGGCAATGGTGATGATATCTCATAGAGTAGTTCAACAAGTTGGTTTTGTTAGGTTGCAACTTTATCGTGAAGGAAAGTTGTACTCGAGTTGTTTATCATTCCATGCACCCTTGCACCCCATGTTTATATGCATGGCATCATATTAAGCATGCACTATTCTTTCGTATAGTGAACGAAGAAGATCGTGAATTGGTTGATCAAGTCACTGAAGAGGGTTTTTCTGTTGATTCGAATTCCGAGTATCGAGATCCGTCGTCCGAATCAAGCTTCTTCACTGATCAAGGCAAGCCCCGGTTCATTTAAACCTTCCTTGTGTTTTACAAAGCTTTATATCACCTTTGCTTTATGCTTTGCATTAGGTGATAGGAGTTGAGTGACAACCTAATTGATGCATTATCCATCCTTGATTATTGCGATATCTACCTTGATAACCTGTTTTGCTAAAAATGCTAGAACGCTTAGCCTTGCTATATTAGTTAGACTTTTGAGTCAAAATGTGACAAGTCCCTTATGATAGCCCGGTGGCTTTTTGATGAAAAAGGATGCTATATGATGAAACCATCTTTGGGATATGGTGATAAAGTTGAGACCGGTCGGGTAATTTGCACCGAGAATGGAGTCTCAGTGTAGTATTTCCGGCTTGTCGATTAAGGACCGCGGCGTTGTGGGTAATGTGCACCGAGACTATGGAACGCACCGCGCGCCGAGGTCGTTGGACCAATGGCACGTCTGTCATGGGTGTTACCCCATCACAGTCGACCCTAGTTCTGGACACATACTCCGGTAAGCCCGATCTTGGGGGTGTCAAATCGGAAACGTACAACCGCGCACTGGGAGTGGAGAGATGGCGGGAGTACATGTTACCCTCGTGGGTTAAAGTCCCGGATTGGAGGTGTACGGTATTCTCGGGTGGCGTAGGACGCGGTTCCGTTTTGAGTATCCAGGAAAGGGTTGATATATGCAAGCTTAAGTGCTACATATGTCGTGGTGGAAAGAACTCCCAATTTGGGTTAATCGATTTCGAAATCGCCGTGCTTCTCGGATATGGAGACTTGGTTTCCCACTTACATCGTAGTTTAATTATGGAACAGTGAAGAGATGGAATAAGTGATGGAATTTCTACAAGTGTTTGATATATAGAGAAAGATCACCTAGAATAGGTGAGAAACTTACTTGAAAATAAAATGTTGAAAGTAAGGATTTACCTTTAGTAAGCTTTTCTCGCAAAATGAGTCCTTGATTCTTGCTAAAAGCCTTACCTTGATTCCTATTAGACCAAAGCATTCCCGAAGTCTCCGCCTATTTTCTTTAGTCGGGTAAGACTTGTTGAGTACTCCCGTACTCAGGGTTTGTTGCCCCATGTTGCAGGATCTGGGAGTCATGTTTGCACTGGAACGTGCTGCATGACGGTTCTTCAGGAAGAAAGTGATGAGGAGTGAAAAGTGAGACCCGTGGGCGAGGGGTCTAGTGGTGTCTCTTGTAAAATAAACTTCCCGCTACTCCTACTTTAGTTTTTGGAAAACTTGTTTTAAATAAAGAGTTGTAAAATTTTTGTAATATAAATCTTCATTTGTTTTACTCGATTATGTAAGAAAAGTGTTGTAATACTACAATGACCTTGTAACGGATCCCGGTTGGAAAAGTTAATAGTACTTTTCGGGTTATAGGTGAACATATGTGACTATTAAAGGTTGTTGAACCGATAATTAGTACATGTGGGCCCTTGTAATTTGGAAGGTTTGTTACAAGTAATGCCCCATTAGAGGGGATTCGATCTTTTCGACTCAACTCCGGTTCACACGCCGGAGGAAACCGCTCACCACCACCACCATAACCACGATCGTGGGGCTTGAGACCAGCGTCTCTCCCCTGACGCTGTCAAACCCCCCACCGCAGCTCACCTTTGAGCGAGGTAACACGAGCAGGACACACCCCCCGCCGGACGTAGGGCCCCGTTGGCCCGAACCGGGGATAAACCATTGCGCCCCGTGTCCATCTTGCGCTACACCATTGAGGGAGGGGGCACACGGCATATAAATTCTTTATTGCCGCACCGAGGCACCCACCGTTCTCCTAAACGCCGACAATAGTCCCGGGAAGACTTACATCTAAAAATCCTTGATTTGATTTCCTTTTTATTCTTATTTTATTTCCTAAATACCTATAATTACTTAATTGCAAAGCAAATGACGATGACGTGTTGACGGTGGGCGACGGCGGCGTCGGCCACCGCGCGCGCTTGGGCCTTGGTCCCTTGGGCTAAGGCGGTTGGCCCCGTCGATTTGGCACGTGACAGCTGTTCATATATGAAATTGTTCATAAATTGCTCATGGGTAAGATCTAGTTAAAAAAAAACTCCTAACTAAAAACTTATATAAAATAATATCTGAAGGAAATTTAGACCATGTGGATTATGGCAGGCTACTTCCGAATGGACAATAGTATTGTACAAATTAATTGGGTGACGCAAATGATTTTTAGTTGACAATTGCAAAGAATTAAATACAAGAGAAAATGAAAAATATCTTGCACAAGGTACATCTTTCGCATGTGATGGACAAGAAAATAAAATGATAATATCCCACGCCGACGTATCTGTCACAAATTATTGGAGACCCGGCTTGGCATGCAACAGCCCGCGCGCTTAATTAATCTTGGAGCAATTTCTTTCACGCGTCTAGATAGGTCAAGTCGTCGACCGCGCACAAAACGTTTACCGATGCCTTTTTCTTTTTTTTTTTTTTTCCGATGCCATTGTATTGTGTTTTTCTTTATTTGCTAGCTACGACAGCTGTAGCTAGCTTAGCTGCTGCTCTCGATCTGTCTCTATATAAGACGATATAACGGCCTCGTCCTCTCATCTCATCCCTAAACTGAGCACGCACGCATTGAGACTCTGAGAGAGAGAGACAAGTTGTGGAAGATCATCACATCTCCCCTACTAGCACCTCGATCTCAGTTCGAACAAGCCTCCTATCAAGCTACATGGCACAGAATGGTTGCCATGCCACAACCACAACTCAGGTACGTACATCATGACATGACATGGAAATTAAACTACCCCCTCCGTTCAAAAAAACATGCAATTTTCGCTTCCCGACAAGTCAACGTTTTAAATCGCTAGCGGTAATTATATATTAAAATATATAAATACTTATACTAAATAATTAGTATCATCGGAAAGATAAGTCTAGTTTTTTTAAAAAATATTTTGAGAAATAAATGTTGCACGTATTTTCTACAAACCCGGTTAAAGTTGAGAAAGTTTGACCGACACGCTTCCCGCAAGCTTTTCGGAACGGACACAGTACGTTTCAACTTGTCCTTGCACAGCGATACCAACTTATGTCAATGCGTATATTTAAGACCCGTTTCCTATAGCTCTAGACAGCTTTGGTTACCAGGACTCCTATATTAATGAGCCATTTTTCTCTTCCCTCTCACAAAATAATCCAGGAGCCCATGAAGCCACTTTTTTTTTTTCTTCACAGGCCTTGCTCCTCCAATCGTCTTTCCTCCTCGGTTTTTGGTATTAGAGGTCGTTTTTGAAGCAAGGTTTGGGTCAAACATCGGGGAATATAAATTATCAATAGTTTTTAAGTTGTTGAGTTTGTAAATATAAAAATTATATGAGTAGATTTGTCTTAAAAATACTTTAATAAAAGTATACATATATCACATCTTCATAAATATTTTTATAATAATAAGAGGTCAAATTTGTGTTTTTGGAGACCAGTCACCATTTGTCTAAACGACTTCTAATACCATCCCGGAGGGAGTATCAAAGAACCCATTTTGAAGTCGTGCTTGTGAGAAATGCGACTATGTCAACATTTTTTTTGTTGCAAAACCATATTGCAATGTCCTACATAAGGAAATAATATTATACAGTACTCCTTCTACCAAGTCACGACACCTAGGCAAGTATCGAAAACAAAAGATGTAGGCCACAATAACATTTCTTTTCTAGCAAAAAATTGTGTTAACTTTGCATAATTTCGATCATAGAAGAAAAATGTCCTTGCAGTGACAAAAAGAATGTTGTGGGAAAGAAAAATAAAATGATCCAAAAATACAAAACAATTTCCTAGCACTCTTTCTACCACGAAAGAATGGATGATCCAAAACTGCTGGGATTCAATCAATGGTAAGTAGTACATTTTATGAATGATAAGATGGTTCCTTAATTTAAGTAGGTGTTACTTAAATTATACGGTAGTACGTTTGAGGTTGAAACTGAGCTTAACTTTAATTGATTGGAGTAGAAAGTATGGTTTCTAACAAGCACATGGCCACCCAAATGGATCGAGGCTGTTGCCTGTAAAATAGGTTGTCTAGCACGTGAGTAGTCGCCTAGAATACGTGGAGAGGGGAGGTAAAGCTTAATTGTAATATCTAAACCTTCTGGACATGCGCTTGGGCGATTGCCTAATACAATGATGCTTAAATCTTATGAGAGAAAAAAAACCGCCCGTGCCTGAATCCTCCCAGCTCCAACTGTTTTTTAATAATGTTGTAAAAAACACTGTTTTTAATAAGATTCTGCTGTAAAATATCCGATAAAATAAAAAAATATAAAATGTCATGTTTCTCAACGAGCATGTGAGGCCCACGACTATCATTTGGCCCACCTGTCATAGTAACGTGCTGGCATCCTCACCTAACTACAACCCAAAAAGGCAGTGACTGACCAGTGGGTCCTGAATTGTCTGTCATCAAACAAGTGGGACCATGTAGTCGGCTCACATGACACACCTGACGCGCACGGCTCTTGTCCATTAAAGACGGCGACTCTCTCTGCCTGCGCGGTCAGGCATTGACCGCGCCGCCGCCGCTTCTGCTCCTCCTCCGCCTCCCGGCTCGCTCTTCGCCTGCCGCACATCCCTTCAATCGCCACGGCGAGCACGAGAAGAGGGAATGGAGCTCCGCCTCGCCCCCCGCGGCGCCCGTTCGGCCGCTCCGCCCCTTTCCGGCTGTCTGTCGCGGCACTCGCCCTCGCCGTGGCTCAAGGTTCCTGGCTCCCTGCTCGTGACGTTCCTTTTGCAGACCCATATAGTGTGCGCAGTGTTTGGCTCGGTGGGTTAGGAATAGGGGTAGGTGGCGAGGCTAGTGAGGGCCTCTACACCTGCTAAGTTAGAGTACAATCTGCTATATTGGGGTCACATCTTCAGGTAATTGGAGAGTATAGTCGTGCGTAAAGGTAGTGTCGAGATAGATCGAGTTTCGGTGTGCAGCTTCAAAAGTGGAAGGTCGTTTTTATAATTCTATTAATTGATAGTCACATATTGCTGCTGTCTGTTACAGTATGCCACCATTGAATCGGGTTAGGTAGCTGAATGAACACGGGTCCATGGTATACACATATATACAGTTTGTTTCTCGTGTTTTTGCCACTTCGATTGTGCCTGACTCACTGTTGAATGCGCAAAGCAGGCGCACAAAACTCACCTACCTGGAAGGCACTTTGGCTACTCCTTTTTCTTTTTAAAAATACAAAAAAGAGAGGTTACAGTATATTGCTTGACCTACTGGAAAAGACCACCTGAGAAGTGTAATCAATCCCAGTTCACTTCAACTGGACTTACCTAGCTTGCTTTCCTTTTCCCCGTAAAGATGCCACCATTGTTACTTTCACCGGCCTTGTGGTCTAATAAAAGATTTCTTCATCGTTTTCTTGTTCTGCAGATTCAGAACCACATTTATTCGATGCCAAGTCTCTGTTACAAGGTTCCTAGCACGGCAAAATGCCATGCTTCTGTGGCAACAAGCTACATGTATGTAATTCTGAAGCCAAAGCTGAATCCTTACTGACTTGCACTTCATTTTTTGGTACATATGGTTGTGGATCAGCCAAATCCATACCAGCAATGCCCTCATGACTTTCAGCTACCTTCTGATGCTTGAACTCGTAGCAGGGAAACACAAGAGGTCACTGATTTGGACTGGGAAAACCTTGGCTTTGGCCTCATCGAGACTGACTTTATGTATGTTGCAAAATGTGGACCTGATGGAATCTTTTCCAAAGGTGAAGTCCTACCATTTGGTCCTATAGCACTGAGTCCTTCTGCTGGGGTCTTGAACTATGGACAGGTTAGTAGGGAATCTTCCCACACGGTTTCATATCTATATCTCTACTGGATTGGAACAACTATAACCTGGCAATTAGGTGCCTTTGAAGACCTACTGCTATTGAGTATGCTTAGTCTATGTTATTCTGGTACACAGGGATTGTTTGAAGGCCTAAAAGCATATAGGAAAACTGATGGGTCCCTCCTTCTATTTCGTCCAGAGGAGAATGCTATAAGGATGATAAGCGGTGCAGAGAGGATGTGTATGCCTGCTCCAACTGTTGAGCAATTCGTTGATGCTGTTAAACAAACTGTTTTGGCAAATAAAAGATGGGTTAGTAATTAGTAATTTATTTATCTTTTCATAGGTGATAGTATTAGGCTACATATTCAATAATACTTTTATTTATCACAAACCATTAGCTCGTTGCTAACATATCTTTTTTTTTTTTATCTCTCTGAAACAAAACATATCATGTTTCTAGGTGCCTCCTACTGGTAAAGGTTCCCTGTATATCAGGCCACTCCTAATAGGAAGGGGCTGTTCTTGGTCTTGCACCTGCTCCTGAGTATAGCTTTATCATTTTTGTATCCCCTGTTGGGAATTATTTCAAGGTCCGTATTGAGTTTCCTTTTTACTTTTAATTCCACCAAAATCTGTAGGCATTAGGCACTCATCCAAAATGTAAACTGGACCTAGAGCAAATTGTTACAAGTTCTTTCCTGCTCAGTGGACAGTGATGTAGGATAGCTCAATTATAATAGTGTAGAATATGAACTCGTCCTTTTATCATGCATCTAAAATAGTTTGTTTCAACAATGCCAGTATATATGTTGATTTCCTTTGTTCATTTTATTCTACAGGAAGGTTTGTCTCCTATTAATTTGATCGTTGAAGAGAAATTTCACCGTGCCAGCCCTGGTGGAACTGGAGGCGTAAAAACCATTGGAAACTATGCCTCGGTAACTTTATGGTTTACCAATTATGGAAATTCTGTAAAAACCACAGTCTGGTTACTTAATTACATACATTGTCATCACCATATAGGTACTGAAAGCGCAAAAAACTTGCAAAGGGAAAAGGATATTCTGATGTCCTTTATTTGATGCTGTTCACGACAAATATCTTGAAGAAGTGTCTTCCTGCAATATTTTTGTTGTGAAAGTATGATCCTTCACTTTGATGACTCTGCTATTTTGGCAGTATATCTCCTTCATAGCTGCAGTTAAGAGTAAACTTTAGTGCTAAGGCATGCAGCAGTGACAACCATGCCATTTTATCAGCATTCTAGTTATCCACAACTTCTTCTTTAACCTATGCAACATCCTTTGGTTGATTAACATACTATTTTATGGGACAATGCCATGATGTGCTTATTTTCTTGTCTTTTTGTGCCAGGACAATGTTATTTCTACTCCTGCCATTAAAGGAACAATACTGCCTGGTATAACAAGGAAAAGTATCATTGAAGTTGCTCAGAGCAAAGGCTTCAAGGTAATTGAGTTGTCAATCACATGGATTTGAATAAATGGGGAAGAAATGACTGCTGTATCAGTGCATTTAGCTGCAAGTTAATTGCCCATACATATAGTTTTAAGTTTTAACACACCAAATACTTTTCGCTTGTAACTTGTTAGCATAGGTAGAAGGATATGTGAAATCAGCTCATTTTAGCTGCAAGTGAGTGGCCATACATACAGTTTTAGCACATTAAATACTGGCCTGTAACTTGTTAGCATAGGTAGAAGGATATGTGAACTAGGCCCAACTCCTCACACGCGGCCTCCAATAAAACGCAGTCTTAACTAATGCATTGGCTTCTTGCAAGGTTGAGGAGCGCCTGGTGTCAGTAGATGAGTTGCTTAATGCTGATGAAGTTTTCTGCACGGGGACTGCTGTTGTGGTGTCACCTGTAGGGAGCGTCTCATATCTGGGGAAAAGGTGAAACTCTCTCTTGCTTTGCAAGTTCATTTTCTATTAAGTATGCATGTGTGATAAGCTAAACGTGTGTTTTTTTGTGAAAAACTTTTTTCTCAGATAAGACATTTCCTTTTCTTGCAATAGCAACTTGTTTAATGCTGAAATAAAGCATGATGAACAAATCCATCTTGGAAATAATCAATACTTATTGCATTGGTTATGATCATTTTATAGTACTGTTGTGATCATGGTTTCTGAGAGGTGCCACAGGATGCCAAAAGGTTTTAGTTACGTCTTATCACCTAGGTGTCCAAGCGTACCCTAGTGCCACAATGCCTCAAAAAACCATGGATTACCTTTGTGTAATCATTTTCTTTATGCTCTCTCTCTCTTTCACACACTCTCTCTCTTGCTCTCCCTCTCGCTCTCCCTTCTCTCTCTCTATCTCTCTCAATTACCTGTCATGGTATCTACATGATATAAGGGTGTGTTTGGTTTGAGGAACCACCTCATGTATATAGTAATGGCGCGCCTATAGTAATTATTAGCTTGTGAGTAATGAGATGGTGATGGATCAACCCATTCCACGAACCAAACAAAAAAAAAAAAAAAAAAATGTGAGGAATGAGAAGATGATTAATGATGGTGACCACCCCATTACACAAACGAAACACCCATGAGTTTTTTTTTCCCCTGCGATCTGAATGTAGCATTGTATGCTATGCCCCAGCCATTTGGACCGAGGTCTTTTCTGCTGTTTTTATCAAAAGCAAAGGTAGTCTGACATGGAATCCAGTATAAGTTTGTGGGTGGTAACGTTCACTGAGATTGATGACTTTTGCCTTACGTAACAACGATCAATTTCAGCACTGCGAAAAGAAGTTTTTTTCGTGAGCGTGCCTTAGCACGTGTGTTAGAGGAGAAACTGCTAGTGAAGTTACAGAACCACAGTCGTACTTGTTGCATTGTCGATTTGTAGAAAGTGGATAGTGACAGAGTAACGTGCAGCTATCTTGGAACCTGACATCCTATGACTTTGGTTTGCAGGGTGGAATATGGCAACCAAGGAGTCGGTGTCGTGTCTCAGCAGCTATACAAGTCACTTACAAGCCTCCAGATGGGCAATGTGGAGGACTGGATGGGTTGGACCGTGCAACTTAATCAGTAGCGGGTTCTCCACAGATATTGCCTTGGCAGATCCCCAGATCATTACAGCTAATTGGGTGCGAAAATAGTTTGTTTTTTACTTGTCAGTTTTTGCAGACCCCTCTTGAATTGGGTTCCTGAGGTACTGAATCAGTATCTGTTTCCCTTGCGACCACAGCATATTGTAGAGCAGTAAAATGAACGTGCTGCTGCTTACTAGCCCCGAGTTCCCTGACCATAAGAACTCGTGTTGTTATGTTGCTGATCTGTTGTTTCAAAGCATAAAATAAAATCTGCGGTTTGCACCTTGCCATGTAAGAATAGACCCATTTTTTTTTCATGATGCTGTTGCTTGATACTAGTATCTGAAACTGTTTGTCTGCTGGAGCAGCAATCATGCCTCTGCCTTGTACTAGTACAGAGCACTGGCAGAGCTGTTGCTCAACTCGGCAAAATGGCACTGAATTTTTGCTTTATACTCTCTCGTCCTATTGAGTTTGTCACCCTAGATTCCGTGTTATTTTTTTTCGATGATTCGTCTAATTCAAATTTTTTTTCACAAATATAATTTATTTTTTTATGACTTATTTTATCAATAAAGATACTAAAATATTGATTAATTTATTTTATTATTTGGATGATTCGTCTAATTCAAATTTTTTCACAAATATAATTTATTTTTTTATGACTTATTTTATCAATAAAGATACTAAAATATTGATTAATTTATTTTATTATTTGGATAAATATTTTGAATAAGACGGAAGTTAATTTCAAAAGTTAAAAACGACAAACTCCATCGGAGGAGCAGCCCGTACATATCCATATTCTATCCGTATGTTGATGTTCTACCATATGCCGGAGTATACAATTTTTGTTGATGTGGTTTGATTCCGTACCTCATTTTGCCTCTGTATACCTTCATTTCATTCAGGAGACAAATTCAGATGATTTGCCATACCCCCCCCACCCCACCCCAAAAAAAAAGTTTTCAGCCCCGGTGTCAGTGGCACTGGCACCCAGCGAAGAGGAGCTTTACTCGTACAGCACGTCCAGTGGGCCCGGTCGGCCCTAACAGAATTGCCTTGTCCATGGGCCCACATGTCAGGCAGGGTGGGCGAATATAACTGTCCAGCCAGGGCCAGGCCAGGCAGAGCAGAGAATTCAAATTCGCAGCGCCTCCCATTCCATCCCATTACTCTGCTCCTGTCCTGCTCTTCTCTCACCGGCGACGGCGATCACCACGGCCGCAGCCTCCTCCTCGCTCGAGCTCGCTCCAGGGAGCAGGCCATGAAGCTTAAGATCAACAAGGCGTGCGACCTCGGCTCCATCTCCGTCCTCCCTCCCCGGTGAAATCCCCGCTCTCCAATTCCGCACCCCCTCGCCGCGGCTGCTCCCGTTGTTCTGACACATGCGATCGCTTCGTCCTGTGTTTCTGATGCTTTCAGTAGGACCGGAGGTAGCGGCGGCGCAGGCGGGCGGGTTCCTCCACCGCGGCCGCGGCCGTGGCGGTAGGGTCGCAGCAGCGGTCGCAGCCGATGTCTCAGCAGTCCTTATCTCAGGGCGTTGTGGGGAGCGGCGGCGCGTCGTCGCTCCTGCACTCGCAGTCGCAGCTCTCGCAGGCCTCCCTCGACGAGAACCTCCTCAGCCTCCACTTCGCCTCGCCCGCGCGCGATCAGGTTCCGTCTCCACCCATCCTCCCTCTCGTCGCTGTTCATGTGTGCTGATCGGGGATGTGAGCTGTTGTGCTCTCATGTGGGGATTAGCGGTTTTGCTTCATCAGTGAGTTCGCGAAGGAGGCGGTTAGTGGTTGGGGGATTCTGTGATTATCGTGCCAGTTGCGACAGGCTGATCGTTTTGGATTAGTTGCTTCGGTTCGCTAGGTGATTCCAGTTGTGCATTTAATCGATGCATGCAAGGAACACTTCAAATTAATGCGATGGCACATTTAATCGCAGAAATTAATAAAACCATGTTCTGCCTGAGGACATTTAATCGCAGAATTTGTGAGTCTGTTTGAAATCGTGGTTCCATTATATGAGTCCAGCAGTATGCAATTTGGTCACGATATTTTCTGACTCTCAGCACTGGCATATGCTTTATTCTTGAACGCATGATGAGTGCCCAATGTGACATGCTCTTTCTGCTCATGTTTCACTGTGCTTCTTTTGCTTGGTCAATTATGACCTACAATCTCAAAGATTATCAAAGATGTATTATGACCTCTGTTTTCTTTTTTCCTGGCGATCAGAGATTCGGGTTACATGACGACTCATCCAAGAAGATGCCATCGTTGCCTGTCAGCTCGGCTTCTTGTGTGCGAGAAGAATCTCAGCTGCAACTGGCAAAAAACATCAAGCAACCCTGTCCATCGGTGGAACCCTTCTCTTCCTGACAGTAGATGTAAAGCCTCCAGATCCCTGTGCTGCGTTTGGTAGAAAATTTTCAGTTTATTCATACGAGCATAGTAGTATTTCAGAAAAACTGGGGCTGCAGATGATTGTGTTTTAATTTGGTTCATTCTTCTTATTTCATGCACTGTGTATCCAGACTATTAATTGAGCCCTATAGTTTCGTCATAGCTCTATTTTGACTTGTGTGCCTAACAGGCAGTTTTTTAACAGGTGTGGTTCCTACTGAGGATGTTGAGCGCAAATTTCAGCATATGGCAAGTTCGGTGCATAAGGTAGGGATGGTGCTCGATTCAGTGCAAAACGACGTTATGCAGTTAAACAGAGCCATGAAGGAAGCCGCACTAGATTGTAAGTCTATTGGTACCTGAATTTGGTACTGCAGAAGTTTCTCTTTATGAGTTTTTGCACTATAATTATGTTCTGGCGCACCACTGAAAGCATGCATTTGTCATGTTTAGCTGGAAGCATACAGCAAAAGCTTGTTGTCCTTGACACTTCACTGCAGAAACTTGTAAGCATAAATGATGCTTCTGTCCTTCATCCGCCTGCGTTCTGTTTTAACAGCCAACGAAGTTTCACAATTTGTTTATGCTGTTGCAGCTTAAGGGACAAGATGATCTCAAAGCCCTTGTTGAGAGTAACACCAAAAGCATCTCTGATCAGCTGACTGTTGTGAACTCCCACTCCAACAAGCTGGATGAGATATCCTCAACCCTTTCAATCTTGCCAAAACAAATAGAAACATATTTAAAGCAACAGCAGAGTGACATCTTCAGAACTTTTAGAAAAGACATGGAGGTAGCCCTTGGGTTTCTTATGCTCTGATTCACGTCTAATTTCCATATGAATCCATTAATTCCATTTGTCTTTTGGGTTCTTCTGATGGTTGGCATGTGCGCACAAATAATTATCTTACTAACTTGCTAGTTTCTGAGTTTCCCTGTCATCTCAGTCAGTATATGTCAGTTCACATAAACATACAAGCTAGCTCAAATTTGGAGATGACTCAAATTATATGGTCAACCTCACATTCTGTTTTGCATTCTGAAACCATGTCACTGGTATTCTGTTTTGCATTCTGAAACCATCACTTGGGTTGCTGAAAAATACAATGCAGAGCCGTTGTTTGGACACAGTTGATCATTGCCTCTTTGTGCAGGAGATTGTTAGAGCTGTCAGATCTCTCAATAGTAAGATTGATGCAATCCAAATGCCAACAGTATGTATTCATTACTACAGTACAAGCAAGTCAAAGTTCCATCTGTATCTCCTCTCTTAGCTTTTATGTTTTTCATCTTGGCTGAAGGACCAGAGATGCACAACTAATGGAAGGCCCCTGATGAACCTACTACCAGTCGATAGAAATGAAAGACCCCAGGTGAACCAAACACCAGTGGTACCCCGGGTGAGCCAAACACCAGTAGCAACCATGGTGAACCAGACACCAGCAGCAAGCTTGGTGAACCAAACACCAGCAGCAAATGAGAAAACTCTGATAAGCCAAACACCAGCAACAAATGGAAGGCAACTGGTGAGCCAAACACCAGCAGCAAATGGGAAAACTCCGATGAGCCAAACATCAGTATCAAATGGAAAATCCCTAATGAGCCCAGTACCAGCAGCAAATGGGAAACCACTAATGAACCAAATACCAGCACCAAAGGGAAGACCCATGATGAGGCAGAAAGCAGCAGAAAGTGGAAGGCCCCAGATGAATCAAATACCTGTAGCAAGTGGATGGATCCATACAAACAAAATACCCGCACCGGAAGTGTAATATTCTCAACTCAGTTTCATACAAGTTCCAGTTATTTGATAATGTTTTGTTCTTATAGAATGGAGCATTGAACTAGGACTTCTCTTAATGGTTTGTTAATCAAAATGCGAAGTGGCTGCTCTAATCTTGATATCCTAAACAAAAGGGGTGTTGATATTGTTATGTGCTAACCTTGAACCTGATTAAAGTTTCGTCATTGGGTGCATGTTCTTTTGAAAAAGGCTGCTTCATTTTTCATTACATCTGGTTCATAACATGAGTTCAAGTGTTGAAATGGCAGCATTGTTCAGAGGCTATTGTAGTGGAATGTTGGTTTGTTGTATTAATCTTGCATTTTTTTTCCTCAGTTTTATTGGTTTTCCTATATAGGCTATATGAAATTATGAGTGGTAGTAATTTCATTGTACTAACATGGATTTTATTTTATTTTTCCCATTTGCACTGATTTTCAGCATGTAAGGTTAAGTTGTTTCTTGTCAGTTGCATTACTTACACGACTGACACTTTATGATTATATATACTAGCGTTATATTGGTGCTGCTGCTATATGCTTTTGAGAAATCTGAATGAACATCCATCCTTAGAACCATGAACATTTGATAAGAGGTCATTTTGCTGCATCTAGTTAAGAGTCTTGATATGTTCATCGTTTTTTCATGAGGAAGATTGCAGAATGTTCTAGCCTGAATTCAGTTAAACAAGGTGCATCGCAGACACATAACAGCGGTTTCTGAATTTTGCTCTTCTGTGTCTCTGTCTGATTGATTGTATGGTGCTGTGACTAGGCTTGCTTATTGATGGCAGGCATCCTGCACCTTTGGTCTGCCCTGCAAAGCAGGCAGCAGCAGACCCGAAGGCAAAGTTAGACGACGGAAAACTGAAAGTGCTTCCCCAAAAGCTAACTGGTTCTAGATCCAGGGTGACACCTAAACAGGAAGAGGCGGCGAGTACAAAGTTGAGTCGGGCAGCGGCAACTGAGAAGGTAAAAACCCGCAGTGGTACTCTAGCTAGAGCATGCGCTGTGCCTGGCTTTTTGTGTCGATGAGCGTCAGAGCATGAGTGTGATGGTGGGTTTCTTGTGAAACTGCAAAACACATGCAGGTGGTGATATTCATCGAGGACTCTGATGATGACAGCAACGTCCGTGGTTCCTGCGTGATCCTCAGGTCATCGGGATCAGGTAACGCGTACTGGAAGGCGAGCATTTCAGATTCAGGTAGCTTATAGTATAGATACGTGCGTGGTTTGAACTGAAGACGCGGTGCAGGTGCAGGTGCAGGTGAGAGGGAGTGCGACCTGATGAAGGTGGGCGCGGAGGAGAGCCAGGAGATCATGCGGAGGGCCAGGAAGCGGAGGAGAAGAGAAATGCAGGCCATCGTGGCCAGCATGCCGCCTGAGGTTGGGTGACTGTAACTGGAGCAGTGTTTTGCATTTGCATGCGTACTTTAGAAAGGAATACTAGTAGGATTATATGTCATTATTGACAGAGTTTGTTTTTTGAGAGAAATAGACAGAGTTTGTTGTGGTGTGCTTGACTGTTTGTTATGTTGTGTTATAATAAATCGGTGTACTTCTAATGTTAGGACCTCTGCTAACCAGGAGCACCCTCAAGCACCGGCGCCGATGCCCGGCCCAGGAGAGCGCCGATCCCGGAGGCCAAGTCACATGATGGCGCCGATGCCCGGCCCAGGAGAGCGCCGATCCCGGAGGCCCAACACGAAGTATCGGGATTTTCGGCCCATCGTGGTTTACTGTGTGATGTAAGAAAGGAAGGAATGAGTCTGTTGGAAGAGCATGATGGAACATTGAACTCCTCCAACCCAATATTTGTCTGAAGTATCTATCCCCTGCTTGCTCCTATCCCCAATTCCAAATCCTCTCAACTATCCTTGTTTATCTGATAGATTGATTTATTGGTTGATTATATATATATATAGAAGAAAAGGTTGTGGTGGTGGTCAGTGGACCGAGCATTCATTCCTGCCTCTTGCTTGTCTGTTGTCTTGTCGAGCGAAGCGAGTGAATGTGTCAATCTGCTGTGCTGGCTACTGTAGTGTGGTGATCCAGAAAATGGCAATTGTGGCCCTACATCCTGCACTGCACTGCACTGCTGCGTGGTCGTGTCATAATGACCGCACTGCCCTGCCCTGCCGTAGGAGCAGTCTCATGGTCATGGAGAGAGCATTATTGACTTTGATTATGTATGGTGCTGTGTGTGGGACTGCGTCTGCGGGTGAGCCTTTTACGCTGGCAAATGCATGCAGCTGTGGCCCGGGGTTGCTGCACGCATGGCATGGCATGGCATGATAATAATCGATCGAGCAGAGGAGACTCAGACTGCTACTGCTCGTTAATTACAGATTTACAGTGTATGTAGTTGTAGGAATAGGATCCAAACTCACAACAGGCAGCTTAACGCCAACCCACCGCCATCATGATACCTGACAGGATGACACTGCACGTGTGTGTGTTTGTGTGTCTTCGTAGCGATCCACCATACCCTCTCTCCACAAAGCTAAAAAGGAGGTTCTGCCGTCGCCAGAAATGAAATGCAACAACGATGCCGCCGACACTCTTTATTATTTTGATTTGATCCAGTCTACTACGTACGCCCGGGCCGGGTATACATTACAACATTGAATGAAGCTGATAAGGAATGAGCATTAAACATATATCTCCGAGCTACAACACAAGATCTTTTTATCCAAAATATGTAATACCATCGCTTATGACACCGTACCTAATTAAGAACCATGCATCTTTTACATAACAAATAGAACGGTTCTAGCTAATTTGATATCATGGATACATATTGATAGGTTCTTTCTATAAGTTTTAAAACTTACAAACAGTTTGATATTGACTAAACCTATAAGATCATTTAATTTCTTGGAGGACATGGATCCAAAAAAGAGACCTAGTCAGCTAATTGTTAGCTAAGCAATACATGGTGACGATAATATATGTATGCCGACCGTCCTTCCAAACAGTACCGCTGTACGTAGTGCAGACATTTGATATGGTAAAAATTGAATAGGAAAATGGTATGTGACAGAGATCGACTGCGACATGGAGCGGGGGGTTGATAATATAATATGAAACTGAAGAGGAGTGGGACAAGCACTGATTTGCTTAATGGTTTGTTTATAGTTGGGAGCTGAACGACACTCACTAGGGCCTGCAACCCACTAGCATGCCGCATCGTCTGCATACGTGGTGTTGGTGATGCTGGTGGTAATAATATTTCTACTCAGTATAATATATCATGTTTAGATGAACTAGCTGGGAGTTGGTAACCAATTCGAGGTGATGTGCGCAACAAACCAGGTACAGATAATTCCTGTTGTAAGAAGGAAAGGAAGGAACTGCCTCCTCGATCCCCTCCTCAACTGTGGTGATGAACACGAGATGAGTGCCAACTGTTGCAATAATCGAATAGTCTTCATGGCATGCAGCGTGCGTGCGTTTGCCATTGCATTATTGCATTGCATATACTGGAATGAGTGGAGTGCAGAGCAGGCAAAGGAGAGAGGTGTTTGTGACCTCGCTTCACACGGCACTGATCGCTTTATTTGCTGGCCGGGTGGGGTGGTGTATCTATCAATCCGTGCACTGGAATGTGGAATCTACCAGCATGGCATGGCATGGCATGCATTCGACACCAAAATTAAGGGAAAAAATGCATGGAATGGGCCTGACTTTTGTTTGGCTCTTGTTTGTGTACGTTGCTCTTGCTGGCAACGCAAGAATCCAGAGTCACTACAAAAATATAGAGAGAGAGAGACGTATGTGGACAGATGGCATCGTATCCAATCCGTAACGTAACTAGTGCTACTGAGGCAATTACCAAGAGGATGGATGGGCACCGGCCGGCCTGCCAGTCCAACCCACTTTTCGCTGCAGGTGAGGTGGAGGTGGGGAAAAAGTTAGCTAAGCTAAGCGTAGCCGTGCGCTTTGCTTGTGCATGGCCATGTGCTCCTGATCCTCCCCTCTTGCTCCTGCTGGCCCTTTCCTCTCCTCTCTCTTCCTCCAGAGTGCCATGCCATTGCCATAGCCATAGCCATAGCCTTAGCCTGCTGACTGATACTCCTGGCAGGCTCCTCCATTCTTCTTCCTTCCTTCCTTCACAAATCGCGAGCGCTGGGTTAGGTACTCCCTCACCGACGGGAGGCTGCTTGCCTGGTTGGTCTTCTGATTCCTTCCTTCCGCCGTCGTCTGCGCGCCACAAGACTTCCCTTGCTTGGTCGTCCTGCCATCCTCTTCTGGGAGAGCCAGGCTTCCTTCTCCCAGCTCGTTACATGCTCTCTCACTTATCAGGTACGTCCAGTGTTGGTCTCATTTCCATTTTGCTGGGCTGGGTTTCCTTCTTCATTTCTACCTACCCACCAGTTGCGCCCATATCAATTACTCAATAGCACAAAAATTGAACTGTATATTTTCATACTATATAGGTCGTCCTGAAAATATTACATGATTTTTCCCCTTCTCAAAATACTACAAGATTTTTTTTAGCATATTATTACTACATGATTTCATACATTTGTGTTAATCAACAGTTCATACAAAAAAATACATACCGGCTCCTTTACTGTTTGCTCGCTTCCTCAGCTGGCTGCAAATTTCACAGCCCACTTTCTTCCAGAAAACATCAATTGGCTCGATGAACTAAGCAGTGAGGACAGCATAAGGGGATCAAATTAGAAGAGCAGAGTACTTGGAAAAATAATTATAGGCAAGGAACGCCAAAATGGGCAAGAGAAGACAGAAGCGGCTTACACGACGCCAAGACAACAGCATAGGCTGCATGGCAGGCCTCATCCGCATGTTCTATTCCCGCCACGACGCCAATAAGCTCCTGTTGGACAGGAAGCAGGGGAGCAGCAGAAGGCACTCTTTCACTGGCTTTCCGGGTAATCCCAGCTGACCAGCTTAAATGGTTGTTTCACTGTTGTCAATTTACCTGATAAAATCTGGAATTCTGATATTGTTAATCAAAGCCATAAGGGCAGTGATTGGTGTATAGGTACTTCAATTGCTTTATTATGATATATAAGCAGCTTGGTGGCATTGTGTCAGTAAAGTATGGTACTGCAATTGCTCCATGCATATCAATATGATCTTAATATGTGGCATTCTCCCTTGGGCTCTAGCTTTTTGTGATTTCACCAGAAAATTCTCCTAAACTAGACTCTAGTACCACCTGTCCCCACCCCCTGGAAAATATTAAGACATCTGAGGAAAACATCATATTTACAATCTTGGTTCCTGGAGTTTGTAATGCTACTGATGCACCCAGCATGATTGCAGGAAGGGGCCACTCAAGAAAGAATTCCAAGGACTTGGACGAAATATATGAATACGACGATGTAAGTTCTCTTCATATATGTAGATCTACAACGCGATGGTTATTGTGTTAGTGTTCTCTAGAGTAAAAAAAAAAAAAGTTTAGTCACATGTTGGCTGATCACTAGAGCAGTCTGCTTAATGATTTTGTTTACGCTGCAAAGATGCAGCAATGTGTTCAGTACTCCAGTGAGCATAGTCATTTCTTGCTGTGCAGTTGCTTGCATAAGACATTTCCACCTGGCAGTGATAATGCTCCTTCAGGCATACATGTACTTTAATATATCCTACAGATACATTTCTAGTTAACAATAGAAGGGTTTAGGGGACACCCAATGTGTCTTAAAATCAGGCACACTTTGCATGTATATTAGCATGTTAAAGCATCAAATTGGAACTGATTTAGTTTCTGCCAAGTTTCTATTCTATGTAACATTTGATATAAATGTATGTGTTATGTCATTTTTTGTAATTTCTATGCTGCATTTGTTACAGCATATATTCTGAAAAAAAACTGCATATCCTATGCTCTTATGTTTCTCAGAATATGGAGGAATCCAGTTCGAGCAAACCAACAACAGTCAAAAGACTTATGGAGGACGAGCTAGGAAAGGTAAAACAGCTGAAAATTCCTACTGATGAGGTTCAGAGAATATTAGCTGACCTGGGACATGGAGCCTGCCTGGACAAAAGTTCAACCCAGAAAGTCAAAGCAAAGGGAGACCAAAATTGCAGAAGTATCACCATGGTAGCTCCATCTGGATCTTTGGACCCCACTGGTTCCAACTGCATGAAAGAAGCAGAAGAAAATGAACTTGCATTTGCCTTGGCAGATTTCTTAGGACAAATTCATTGGGAGCATGATGACCGGCCTCACAAAAATTGCAAGAATAATGAGGAGCTATGTACGGAGCTGAAGGTCCTAATCCAAACAAAGATTGCTGAGTTAGATAGTCCTCCTTGCACATTTGTTTATGAGCAAACTCCACACGGTGAGAAAAAGGATACTGCTGATGGCAAACATCTATGTAGCAGCAGTGAAACTCAACCCAAAAAATTCAGAGATGCACTAGAGATGCTAAGCTCAGACACTGAACTTTTCTTGAAGATACTTCAGAAGCCAAATTCACATATTTTGGAGAGCGTCCAAAGGCACCAAAACAGACCGATAGGGACCAGGCTAGAGCCCACAAAATTGGCAGATAATACCGACTCCATCAAGGATACAAAGAGTCTGAATCAGCATGAGTTGGCCACCAGGACACATGATAAAGAGAGTAGGCATATCTTTTTCTGGAAGAAGGAAAGATCGAACAGAAGGCAGACTGCAGAAGGAATCAGTAGCAGTTCTCAGGCAGTTAACAAAATAGTCATACTGAAGCCAAATCCAAGAAGAGAGATTGACCATGCCGTGGCTGTAAGTTCAACTCAAGTTCCAAAATTAGGTGCAACTGAAAACTCAAGATTCTCAATTAAGGAAGTCAGAAGGAGATTCAGAATCGTGACTAGTGAAGCTATAAAAGGAAGACCCTCAGTGTCTGAAGGTTCCAAAAGTTCAGCTTTCACGATAATAAAAGATACCAGGCAGCTCACTGAACCTACCTCAGAAGGGAAATCCTCATCTACGGTTATAAAGGATTTTAGATCATCAAATAGCGGTAAGCAAAAGAAAAGGAATGATGGACCATCCGAAATCAACAGTAGCATAATCACATCATCAAAGGATGAATCTGTCTTCTATGATGAGGCCAAGAAACATCTAACAGAGATTCTGAAGGACAAAAGACAAACAACCAAGAACCCAACACTTCAGATCTCACAGTCCTTGGTGAGGATGCTCTCACTCCCACAGACTAGCATATCATCACCTAGGAGTAGCCCTAGGGCAAAAGACTGCATATACCTTTCACCTGAAGAGGCAAGCATTCATGCCATATACAAGTCAAAGAGAGAAGAATTTTTAAAAGAAGAAAGCCAGTCGGGAGAATTTTCAGAGAGTGTTGTGTGTGGTCCTAGTGAAGCACTGCATGAGCAGGCTGCTCAGGGAAGATGTTGCGTCAAAGAAGAAAGTCAACAAACAACACAAGAAGGTAAGTTAAAATTTCCATAGTCAGCAAAATGGTTCAACAGCACACATGGTTATGTTTATTTTAATATGGTAAAATACTAAAATATTTGCAGGTACTGAACTTGACACTCTGTGCACTGAAAAAATTGACAAGTTGGATTGCATGGAAAAAAATAGAAATGCATGGTGCACCCCATATAAACCATCACAAGTATGTTTCAGCCAATACTCTGTGTTGCTCCATCTTGTTTCCATAGATTTTTATTATTTTGATGGTTTTGTGTACTTTACATTAAAGGATATGGTGGAAGAAGCAGAACCAGGACAAGGGCATGTCGGAACGTTTCCAGGCTCCCCTGAGAACGACTTCAAACAACTAGAATGCCAAGAGCCCACAACTCCCCGACCGCGTGCACCGATTGAACAGATATCACAATTTTCTCCTGATGGAAACCACGAAAAGCAAGAGCAGCCGAGTCCTGTATCTGTTCTTGATGTGTTCTTCCATGAAGATGTCGACAGTACTGACACTGAAAACATGAGAGAATGTAAACTCATTAATTCACTCAAAGTCAAACTTGCAATTTCCATTAACATTGAGAAAAATGAGTGTGCGAAATATTTAATGTTTTATTTTGGTGCTCCACTGATCTACAGGTGAGCTGCACAAAGATATCTTGAGGACACAATACACCACAGAGGATGGTTCAGACCAAGGGATTTTCTGGGAGGACAAGGATCTCAGGTTAGGTTACATAAAGGAATTACTAGAGCATTCAGAACTGTGCACAAACCAGAATTTAGAGGTATGGTATCTAGAAGATGAATTAATCAGCCCTTGCCTGTTCGAAGAACTACATCAAGGCAATCAAATTGATGATACGAAGCTTTTATTTGACTGCATTTGTGAAGCTGTGACAGAAATCCAGGATATATACTTTAGAAGCTCTCCATGCTTATCTTCTCTCACACACAGCTTAAGGGCCCCTCCAGCAGGACAAAACCTTGTCTCAGAAATCAATAAGCATGTCGAGCGCCATCTCCATTATCAATTTCCAAGCACATTAGACCAACTAGTTAGCACGGATCTTGAAGATGACAGATGGATGGATCTTGGATCAGAAAGTGAAGAGGTCACTGTAGTAATATGGGACTGCATACTAGATGAGCTTTTGGAAGAATTAGCTTACGATTTGTGGATTTGAAGCTTCAGTGTCAGTATCAGAGTCTCCCTAACACCACCTGTAGATTTGGTGGTACAACAGCTAGAGACATAACCCGTAAATAGAAGTCGGCATACTGACAATAGCATGTTGGTGTGGCAAAATCCAGTAATTTGAACATGGAGGGCCACAGAAAGAACATGTGCTTGTGAATTTGAGTAGTTCACTTTAGAGTCCAAGTACAGAAGAAGTCATTCTTAAAGACATCAGCCAAAGCTGTTATGTGACATTTTCCTGAGCCATACAATGGATACAATAACTTTCAGCAGATTCACAATGAATGGCTTCGCATGGTATGGGATGTTCTTGAGCCAAAAGCACGGTAGCATGCGGCTCACTGTGGGGTCATGTGAATTTCATCATGTCCCTTGTGTGTATTCTTGTTATTATGTGTATACACTGTCAGTTTTGTTACAATCAACATGTTGCTTTTTAATCAAAGTTTACAACATGGTGAGTGTGTGAGCGTGTGTGTGCATGTGAGACAGAGAGTGTGTGTTGGTTTGGTTTGGTTTGGTTTGGTTGTGTACACTAAACTATCATCAATGAAAGTATTTCAGTTAATTCAGATCATATTTCAATTATGTTTGATTGAATAGCTCTGCTGCTGAATTCAGATGTGTAGGTTAACCTAGATTTAGTTCTGAAGTCATGATGCTGAATGAAAATGGACTGACTACATTTTTCTTCCCTTTTTTTCAAGAGTGGGGACAATTGGTTAATAAAGTCAGCATAAAGGCTAGCTAGACAGACATCACCCCCAGAAAATCAGCAGAAAGAATCCACAAAAACATATATTCCAGTAAAGCTGTGGTTGGTGGACATCAAACGGGAGTCTTCAGCTAGAAAGATGCAATAGGTGGCTACTTGTCTTTCCTGACTAAATTGTAAACAAAGTTGGACTTAACTGATTGATTTTCAGTAACAGCAAGCAGTAACATGAATTCAATTATTAGCTTGCTATATGCTAGAGTTAAATTAAATAAAAAAAAAAAAATACTAGCAATCTTACAGAGCAAACCAAGTCATATACATGTAGGGTAGAAAGGACAGATATGCATACTTGAACATGTGATACATGATTTATATATGTGCATTCGCCCGAGGCCCAGTGGCACGTAGAATCGGCCTGGCCCGACATCGGCACGGCACGGCCTCCACCGTGCCCGTGCCGGCCCGGCCCGATCCACGGGACGTGCACGGGCCGCCACCCCGGCCCGTGGCACGGTGGCGCTGGCACGGCAGACGGCCAAGACGATGAATTTTGGCCCAGCCATATATATCCGCAATGTTTCCTTCCTAACCCTAATTCTCCCTCTCAATCTCTCTCTCACTCGTCACTCAAACAGTGGCGCCGCCCTCGAATCGCACAGCCAGAGCACCGCCCTCCCGGCCTCGCCATCGCGTGTCGCGCCGCCATCCCTCCCGGCCACGCCATCGCCCGGCCCGCGCCGCCCTCGCAGCCCGGCAATCGCGCCCGCGCCGCCATCTCGCCGCCCCAGCGTCGAGGGCCAGCACGCCGGCGTCCCGCAGCCCCAAGCCCCCTCCGCTCACCGCTCATCACCCGCATCCCCCATCGATCTCGAGCACCGCCGCCCGGTCGGCCTTCCCGACAAAGACGGCGTCGCGGCGGCGGCACGCCAAATGGCCCGCGGGCCGCGTGCCGTGGGCCATAGGCCGCAGCACGAGCACGGCCGCACGGGCGCGCGGCACGGCACGGTGCACATCTATGATTGCATATATAGGTAAGACAGGATGGCATCTCAACGTACTAGCATAACTAATGTTCCTTTTTTTTTTATGGAGTAGAGATGAAAAAGGAATAGTCATTGTTGTTTGCGAAAAGCAAAGGGCGGAGAAACATAATCCCAGTGATGGATGATGCATCCCACCAGCAGGCATCAAGTAGTGTTCCTATCACTAGTGGTCTCTCCACCTCCAGGATTAGTGGAAGAAAGCTGAATGGTGGCTGGGACCCACACCTCCCCCCAGCACCAAACAGCATATGATCCACTTCGTAATCTGAAATTCTTTTACGCATGCATCATGAGGTCCAGGTTTTAGGCGCTTACATCTGCATACATGCATGGCAGATCCACCAGTTTAATCCCCAGGCCACACTTAAATTTGGATTAGAAAAGAGCTATTCGGCCCCTACAAATCGCCTGGTGAATCTGCTCATGCCGCGAACCAATGCAAGTAGATTTGGCCGTTTGGGGCACCAGATGACGAATCGAATGCTGCCACGCCTAATTCGATAGGGACTCTCATTGCACCAAGCACCAGAATAAATTCAAATTTGATTTGGGAAACAACCAAGCCTCCTACAATTTCACGGAATCGATGTTTGGAGGAGAGATTGGACTCACCGCTCAGGAGCACCCGAGAGCCACGCGCGCGCGCAAATTCGCAGTGCAGTGAGACGCGGTGGCCAAATCTTTTGTTTCCATCCGTGTGTTGAGATTTTTTTTTCCAACTCTCGGACGGCACACGATCAAAACGCTTTGAGCTGCAGCTCCTTCCCCTCTCTCTCTCCCGTGCCCATCGCGCGCCGCAGACGCCGCCTCGTCCGCGGAGAGCTTGGCGGGGCGCGAGAGGTGGGCTTGGCCGGGGCGCAGAGAGGCGACCGCCGCGATGAGATCGGCCGGGGCACGCGAGGTGGCGTCCACGGCGCGCGATGGGCACGGAGAGAGACGACGACGGAGACGGCCGTCCACGCTGGCACATAATTTGGCTAAGCCGGGCAAGCAATCAGTTTGGGCAAAGTTGGACTCTCTGTGTTCCAGTGCCGTTCCCCTTTACGATAAGTGAACGTTTTTAAAATACCAGTAATTATATATTAAAAATATAAATATTTATGCTAAGTTATTAGTATTGTCATAAAGATAAGTCTAGTTTTTTAACAAAATATATTTGAAAATTTAAATGTTACACGTATTTTCTATAAACTTTTTGAGAAAATTTATCCGACACGTTTTTCCATAACGTCATTCTTTTTGTTACTTTTGACTTTTTGTTATACACCTAGATATAATAATAGATGATTAACTAAAAGAAAAGAAAATAATTTATAGTTTAGAACGAAGAAAGTAAAAAAATTGTCATTCTATGATGACAAATTTGTAGGAGATTTTAAAATGATGGTTATTGAATGGCGTTAAAGAGAGTGGCGAAAAATAGAAAAAGCATGAAGATGGAGTTTTATTAAATCCGTGGTGGAAATGAAGGCGTTTCTCAATCATGGGAATATGAAATCTCGTAAAAATTGTCCAAATATTTTTAAAAAGGCAACAACAACTTTTAATTAACTGAGATATGAAATCTCGTAAAAATTGTCCAAATATTTTTTTTTTAAAGGCAACAACAAATATTTTTTAAAGGCAACAATAGCTTTTATAATTAACTAAGTTTAGAAAAACAAGATTAACTCATTTTCAGTTTATTAAATATAAGTATAAATAATGCCTAAAGCCTTATCGGTCGGTTGTATATAGCTCACTGAAGTAAAATCAGTCAACACGACAATCCCCACACAACTAAAATCTAAGCAACTCACCAATGTATAAAGATAACACAACCAATGGAGTCCAACACATGCCATCACAAAGCTTTTTATCACATGTGCTATTGATAGGCAACTCTGAGTCTTCGACTTCCCACAGCGAACAATAGTCAGAAGCCCTGACATGCCACCCGCCTACTCATAACAAATACGTCTCCCATAGAAAGTGAACACAACATAACATATTGTTGTTGCCATCCTACAAACGAAAGTAGCTCCAACTTTGCTTAATCCACCCTAAGGGACCGTTTGGGAGAGCCTCATTGGCTCTAGAGATCCATTTTTCCAAGCCACACTTCTAAATCCATGTAGGCTTACCATTGTGCACGTAGAAAAAATATGGACGCTTGCGCTGCTAATAGGTCATTCAATTGAATAGATGACATTACATAATCCAAGAGGAATAAAGATACGTACATAAGCTCGTTTGATATGAAATACCATGAGTTTTCATGACACTACATGTATCACCATTTGAGGGAATGCTTCCTTTCGAGGTTTGGAATGAATGAAACTAAAAAGGCGGACATGGATTTCATCTAAGATGAAACATAAATGATTTTCCATTGTATGTCCGAACGATGCAAACTTAGGCAAAGGAGATTCTAAGTTCTTTTGAGATCAAACGCATCAAAACGGATGCTCTTTATTACCCAAAAAGTATTTTACTTGTGGTGTGCACAACACTATATGAAAATAGATAGTAAAGATTTTATGCTTATATATACACGCATTCAGAGAATATAAGCCAGAAATCAACCAAACACCATATTCATATTCATATTAAAGCTACAAGTAAATATATGCACAATTCTTTTTTTTTTTTTTCGAAGAATTTGAAGGGACCGAGGTTCCTAGAGTAAATTTATTAATCAAAGAAATAGGTTCAACAAGGAAGAAAGAAACAACAAAAAAACAAAGAAGACAACACCAGCCTTACACATTTCAAGAAACGGAAAAAAAAAAAAAAAAGCACCAGCCGAGCAGCTAGATCAGGGTTCTGAATCCATGATACAAATTGAGAGCTTTGACTAGGCTTTATCATGTGCTTCAACATCGATAATTCTTTTTAAAAGGGGTCTTTAACACTCCATCAGTCTAGGTTGAATACCTTTAAAAATAAGATAATTTCTTATACACTAAATTGACCATCATAAAAGAATAATGCATCCATGAAGAAAGGAGAGTTTAGCTAAACTTTAATATGAGAGATCAACTGATGAAAGGAGCTACTGTACACCAAAAGATCAGGAAGGATTGTGAATCTTAAATTTGGATATGCATAATAGGTGCCTACTAAGCAAATTGCTTTTTAGTTTGATAAATGAGGATTGGGGTATGGCAACAGTTGCTTAAAAATAAATACTTAAGGGATAAAACTTTAACTCAAGTCCAACACATGCCCGGGGACTCTCAATTTTGGGTTGGCCTTACGAAGGTCAAGGATGAGTCCCTGTCTATGGATAGATTTGATCTTGGTGATGGATCCCAGGTGCTTTTTTGAGAGGATTCGTGGATATCGCCACAACCTCTAAAAACAATCTTTCCGACACAATATAACATAGTAAGAAAAAGGTGTTTCTCTTATGTCAGTATTGTCTACTTATATCGTTAAATTTAGCGTTTAGGAGATCTCTGATGAGAGTTAATTTGCAGGCATGGCGCAATGTGGTGGCCACGATTGTTGATGTACAATTAAATAACTAAACAGATCGGTTTTTGTGGGGGCTGCATCAGGACGAGTTGTTTCCAGTAAATTCTATGTATGCGAAGTAATCGTTACATGTACGGATGATATTGTATAATTCATTAATCTAGAAAGGAAAAAGTCCAAACTACTACCCTGTGTTTTCACTCAAGTCTAGATAACCCCCTAAAGAATTGTTTAGTTTATTTTACTCCGGTGGTTTTACAAACCGGTACACTTAACACCTTTTGAGACTAATCCAATCCGGTTTTGGTGACGTGGATATGGTTTTGCAATTAGTTATACCACATAAAGCTGGCGTTTGAATAATGATATTAGCTATTATAAAATGTGGGACTAATTCCACATAAATTTGTTGATTTTTTTAAAGTTTTTAGTTTATAAAATGGTTGAACAATGATATTAGCTATTATGTGTTGTGAAAACGCATCGTCCACATGATCACGTAAGATGAAAGATTAATAACTTTTAGACACAAGACTATTTTAATTCATCAAAATATTTTTAGTTTATAAAATGGTTGAACATTTTTTGATATTAGAATTTAAAGGATTATTATGTTCGGCGAGTGTGCCGCTAAAACCGATGTTAGTTGCCGCTAAAACCGATAGAACAACGAGAGCAAGAAAGTACCTAGCCATACCACTTCATCGCTATACTATTGTAGGCCGACAGGAGGTTTGTCGATAAAATCCCAAGCACGGGGTATCTCTTGTTGCGTTGGTCCCGGTCACTCTCATCCCCACGCCCAGATCCCCTGGTGTCCTCACGGCGGCTGTGGCTGATGATGATCGCAAGCATCACGGCCACGCCAGCAAACGGAATAGGAGTAGAGTCAACGGTCAGCACGGAGTGGCGTGGCGTTATTAATATTAATTAACGGAAGTAGGATCACACTTTGGAGGAAGAAGACGGAGACGGAGACGGCCGCAAGGGCGCTCGTGTCGTATCGTATCCGTGTGGTTTCCTTTCTTCGTCCCGACACACCAACGCGACCCCCGCACGCAGCAGCAGCAGCAGCAGGCCAGCAGCAGAGAGCACCAACCCACCACCACCACCACCGCAGCGCAGGCAGCAGCTCCACCGAATCGATCCATCCATCCACCCCGCCGCTCGCCTTCTCCTCCACCCCTCTCCCGACCCCGCTCCGCCACCAAACCCTAGCCTCCCCCACCCCGTGTGCTCCGCTCCGCTCTTCTCCCCGAGGTCGGCCGGCCATTTTCTCGGCCCGATTTTCGCACAAGGTCAGACTCCTCGCCCCCTAAAACCCTACTCCCGCGGTCGCGGATTCGGGATTCCGCCCGCGCGCGGATCTCATCTCCGCTCCGCTTGCTCCCTTCCTCCAATCCACTCCCCTGATCCGCGCCTAGGGTTTCGCCGCCCCGCGATCTGCCCGCTCCTTACCCGCTCTGCAATTTTTTATTCCAAAAAATAACTCTACTGTTCCCCGCTGACCTCACTCCTCCTCAACCCTGCTGCCCTGCAGTGATCGACCTCGCCTCCGGCTTCTTGCCGGCGGGCGGACCACCCGCGCCACTGCACTGCCGGACCTCTAGCTCTCCCGGCCGGTGGCTGACGACAAATCAAAGAGGCTTTCCCCATCCCCGTGCCGCGGCAGAGCGCCGTGATCCGTGCTCATGCCGGGGGCGCCACTCAGGTGACTTGCTGGGAGGGACATGCAGAGGTACGCCGGCAACAGCGCCGGTTTCAGCGGCGGCAGGGATGGCGCAAGGTCTGAAGCCTCGCCGTTTTTTTCGTCCTCCTCCTCTGGTTACCCCGTCAGCTCCAGGTGACACTACACCCCTGTTTCCCTGTCCACGGTGTTGGGCGCATTCTTAGGCGTTTGTTTGTTTATTACAACAACAGCTGCCTGCTGTGCGCATTCTTAGGCGTTTGTTTGTTTATTACAACAACAGCTGCCTGCTGTTGCAACTTATCGGATTCGTGTAGTTGCTGAGTAGGGGCACTGTGGTACCATGCCGTGACGTTTCGGATTACAGGCACCTCACTGTAATGCCAGATGTTCTTGTTCGGGCACTCAGCCCCCACGAACAACAACTAAAAGCCAGCCCAACCATTGGAAACCAGCTACCCCCATTACCTGTTGCAACCTAGCTAATCCCATGTCTATTGTATAATAATAACTAGGAGAAGATATCACTTTAAGTGTAGATATAATAAGTGTGCCACATTCACTTGCTCGTTTGGAATGAAGGTGCTCTGGTGCAGTAGGAAGTAGTAGCGACCTCGCTTCCAGTACTCTATTTCTTGTTTATATTTTTGCTTGTGCATTTTTTTTCCCACTGCTGTGATTCTGATTTCTTTTTCTCCCTAATACCCCTATCTTTCAGGCGGCAGCAACAGCTAGCTCCATACAAGCTAAAGTGTGACAAAGAGCCACTTAATAACAAGTATGTCTAACTTATGGACCAAAGCCACTTCACTTGCGACTGTTATTTTGTTTGCATACTTATTATCTCAGACTGGTTATGATTCCCTTCCCTTTTTTTCGTCCCTACCTTTCAGCTTTGACATGATTTTTCTTCTGCTTATAAAACAACAATTTCATATATTGTTCTTTTATTTACAACTTAGAACTGTTGATTTGTCCAATGGCATGGACACATGGTTTCATTTGATCCTATGGCATACCGTTTACATTATGTCTCTTCTGTAGGCTTGGGCCACCTGACTTCTATCCACAAACACCAAACTGTCCTGAAGAGACATTAACCAAAGAGTATGCGCAAGTTGGGTATAAGGAGACTGTTGAAGGAATTGAGGTGTGTATGGGAACAGAAGTTGTACACAACACATTATGGACATCATACTATTTTTTTTTCCCACCGCAGCCATACTGTTAGGAGTTTAGACAAACATAACCTCTTATTTGTTATTGTATTCATCTATACTTTGCTTTCATTTCCACAGTTTGGACATATTCCAAAAAAATCTAGTGCATTGACTGAAATTAAATTTTCCTGGGCTTGATAGGAAGCAAGAGAGATTGTACTCAGCCAGATCCCATACTTCTGTAAGCCAGATGTTGTCATAAAGTGCAAGGAGGTAAGGAAGATCTGTCTATATTTACTGAAAAACCTGTAAGGAAATCCTGTTTTTCCATTATGACGCTTAAAAAGTTTGTTTTTCTTGTTCGCAAGAAATGTTACTTCTGTAAAAAGAGAGGGCAGAATGGATATTCAGGCACAAAGAAATGCTATAAAGAATTTTCATGTAGCGCTGATTTTTACATGGTTTCACGGCAGTTGACATTTCCATCCATGCCCTGTTTTTGTATTTTAATCCCACACCAACTTGCGATTGGTTGTTCCATCTGATACCTCTTCACAGATAATTGAAACAAATGTTTTCTTGCTTTGTATGTGAAATGTGCTAGGACAATAACATTGCCTTATATGTTCTTCTACTAAATTTTGTTTGCAAGCCCTAGAACAGACTGCTTCTGTGGGCAGTGAACCTTGTTTACTTATAAAGTTCTTGCTTACACCAGATGATCATTGCAAGACATAATCTGCTGCTCCCCAAATCTCTCTTTGCTGCAGAATAGGAGTAAGAGCTGGTCAGCCCTGGCTGTCCACTCCCTGTTGCTGTAGCAGTAAGGCAATAGGCCATCTCTAGTACCTTAGTTGGTAGAAGGCTACATCAGCCATGTCTTGGTAGTGGGCTGATCTAGGCCAATGTACTGTAGTACTAGGAGTAGATGGGGGCTGTGCCATACTCTTGTGTACCTTATAGTTGGTAGTTGGTACAAGAGTTGTATATAGACTACACCTAAGGCAATGCGAAACTTCAGCTCAGCTGAAGCAACATTCAGAGCAGGAAAGCTGTTGCTCGGCTGTGTGTGTACTGTGCTCACCCCTTCCTTTTACATCTAGCCATATCGTGTGTCTGTGTGTGGCAGCAGCTGGTAAGCTAGCTGCTTACCTGTGCAGGGAGTCGAGGGACCAACAATCATAGTTGGTAACTTGGCATAAACATGCACCCTTTGGTACCCAAAAAAAAACTTTTGATGAAAAGTGTGCTTTTGGGATTTTGGCATTCTTTTATCAAACATACTCAAAACTACATGTACTAAGGTTGTAGTGCTTGAAACAGATGATATTGCAGTGATTGGAATGAAGAAATAGCATTGAGTTACAGTTTTGTCAACTTCCTTAGTCCGTTGTTTTTATTGTGTGATTTGGGGGTCCCTTCAGGTTTGATTTTGTTCTTTCATGGTTTGATATTAACAATCTGCACATTCTACTGAATGTACTGCATAGACTTATGTTTTCCTCTTAAGGTGTTGTTAAGCCTTCGAGAGTGGATGTAACCTTCTTGTTGGAATATGGTCTAATAATTTATCTTTTCTTACTCAAACCTTCTGTTCCCTTCCCTTTTCCTTCTCTTTGTTGTATGGTTTGCTCAGATAGGGCTGCAACTAACACTTTGTCACATTCATTCTTTGATGAAGGCGCTAAAGAGGCGTTTAAGAGCGATCAATGAATCTCGTGCTCAAAAGAGAAAGGTATTGTTCTGTATTTTCTTTAGTACTGGTGCCTGTAAAAATATAATCCCTCCTATTACATAATATTGTGTTAAACATAAAAAAATTGATGCTCTTTCTTTTTCAACAGGCTGGCCAAGTTTATGGAGTTCCTCTTTCTGGATCTCTATTGATCAAGCCTGGAGTTTACCCAGAGCAAAGGCCATGTAATGAAGATGCACGCAGAAAATGGGCTGAGGTCGAGCAGATTAACATGCCATTTTTTGTTTATAATATAATGTTTTATTCAATGAAACCTTGCTAAATATTTCATGTCCGCTATCTAAATTTGCAAATTCTAAAGCTTGGCTGCGTATGATAGTTAGATGTTCTGCTTTCTTTTGAGTATATTTGATAGTGTACTTCTAGAATAACAGCTAAGGACACATGGCGATTCTTACTGTGAGGTTGCTTTTTACATTTGAAATCTTGAACAGCTTTGCTACTTGGGATAGCGAGTATTAGACTTCACGTGTTGCATCTGTGGAATTCAAAGTTATACAGCTTGGAATATTTGATTTATGGTGCTAAATGCCGTTTTAACTTTTGTTACGCTGGTGCTGCAGCAATGAGCTCAGCTAGCTTACATTAACTATTCTCCTTTCTTTACATCCGCTATTGCCTTTGCAGGCCCTTGCTCAGCCAAACAAGCGACTGCGTTCATTGTCTGAGCACGTTCCTCATGGTTACCGTAGGAAATCACTTTTGAAGGTCTCATTCGATATAATGTCCCATTACTAAGAGCAACATGGTTTATTAAAGTCACCTACCTGAATCAGGTTTGGAATCTCTTGCAACCTATCTCTTTTTTTACTACCAAATGCCACATTGCGCCATTGTAATGACGTTTATTCAATTTTATATAGCTACAGACCCGACAGACACCTAACAGTATTTCAGTAGCTGCTTCTGATAATCAACGATCTAATCAGTGGACAAAGGATGTTGTTGAATATTTACAACAGATTTTGGACGAATTTTGTTCTAAAGAGGGTGCCGTTGTACCTCCATCTTTTTAGAGAGCAGTCATCACCAGGACTTGCTGCTGGAACCAACCAAATAAAAATTAAAACGGAAGCATCTCCAGCTGCTGGAGACAATGAAGAACCCTTGGTGCACTTCAAATGGCGGTATATGGTTCGCCTCATCCAATGGCATCTCACAGAAGAATTGCTTGTTCCCTCAGTACTTATCGAATGGCTATCTAACCAACTCCAGGTACTTCTGTTCGAGAGTTCAATCGACGTCAAAGTTTATGTTTCAGTTCCTATTCATCTATTAAAATTATTGATCTAATTATCTCCTTTGTTCAGGAGCGAGATTAGGTTGATGTTTTAGAGCTTCTGTTGCCTATTATGCTTGGTCTGGTTGACACCATTACTCTCTCACAAACATATGTGCGCATGTTTGTGGAGCTACTAGTGAGACGTCTAAATGACGCTTCTGTCGCTGATAGTCCAAAAAGGCCTTCAGTTTCTTCTGTTATAGCAGAGTTACTGCGATACATGGTACTTGCAGTGCCAGATACATTTGTTTCTTTGGATTGCTTTCCTCTCCCATCATTTGTGGTTCCTGATGTATATGGTAGAGGTGCTTTGTTGAAGATAACTAGCGGTGGTGGAATTTCAAGTTTTAAAAGGCGTGATGCTTATCGGTATTTGTCCTGTGGTTATGCTGTTTGTTCAATTCAGAAACGTGCATATGATCTCACAACAGTTGCTAACCCTAACCTTCAAGCACGTGGTGCAGCCAAAGTGGTACAGGCTTTGGACAAAGCTCTTGTCACAGGAAATTTGTCAGTGGCATATTCTTCACTCTTTAATGATTTATCTGATGCGTTAATGGAAGAGAGATGGATTAAAGAAGTCAGCCCCTGTTTGCAGTCTTCGCTGATGTGGATTGGGACTGTTGAGCTATCCCTTATCTGTTCTATATTTTTCCTTTGTGAATGGGCGACATGTGATTACCGTGATTGCCGGGCATCTCCCTCTCAGAATGTGAAATTTACAGGAAGAAGAGATTTGTCTCAGATACATATGGCAGTGTCTATTTTGAAGAATAAAATGGATGAGATGAATAACCTGTCTCGTTCTAAGAGTAGTTCTCGCGTTACCCTGGATAATATCACCAAAGGTTCTTCATTGACTGATGCTTGTTTGACAGCAGCTGCTGTGGATGATTCTTCTGGATTGCGAAGTGATGCAAAGAATGTGAATGATAAGAAGGATTCAAATGATATCTTTGAAAGCCCTGGTCCACTGCATGATATCATCGTGTGTTGGTTGGATCAGCATGAAGTTAGCAGTGTTGCAGGTTTTACTCGGGTGGATGTTCTCATCGTAGAACTGATCCGCAATGGTATATTTTTTTCCTCAGGCCTATGTCAGGCAGCTAATTATTAGTGGAATTACTGACAAGAATGACACAATGTTGGATGTTGAAAGAAAAAGGAGGCATCACAGAACTTTTAAAGCAGCTTCCTGGGTCTTCTTTATTTGATATTCTTGAGGAAACTAAGACTGTGGAAGAGCAACAGTTATATGACATGATGTCAACATACTCCAGTGAGCGACGCCTTGTTCTCTCAGAACTTTCAAGTGGTCATTCATTTTATGCAAGTGGCAGAGGCGGGTATACTGCAAGTTCCTGCATTCGGAAGCAGAGTGATCTTCCAGTTACATCAGGAGGTGATAAGCATGGAAGAGTGCCAGAACAAGTAGAAGATGTTAAAGCTCTATTGTCAAGTCTGTTGGGTTTTACATATCCTCCCCCAGTGGAATCAGAACCTTACCAAATCAAAACAAGCTTTCAAGAATCAGCAACGTCAACGCTCTCACAAGTTGAGACTGGAGAAGCAAAAAGTAGATGCGAGGATTGTATGAGGTCCAAGGGGCAGAAATTGGATGATAATGCCACTCCTTTCCAAGGGTTTTCATTGATTCAATCGGACGAGGAAGATATTTGGTGGGTGAGGAAAGGCACAAAGTTACAAGAATCTTTCAACATTGAACCTGTACAGAAGTCTGTTAAGCAAACTTCTAGGGGTAGGGCAAAAGTGGTTCGTAAAACACAAAGTCTTGCACAACTTGCAGCTGCTAGAATCGAAGGTAGCCAGGGGGCATCTACTAGTCATGTCTGTGAAAGCAAGATGAGCTGTCCCCACCATAAACCTAATATCGATGGTGATAATGTTAAAGATTTTGATCACACAAGGGCTGCAAATCTGACTGAAATTGGGAAGTCACTAAAAAGACTTAGATTGCTCGAAAGACGATCTGTCTCTTTGTGGTTGTTGAAATCAGTAAGACAACTTGTTGAAGGAAATGAAATGACTGCTGCTAAAGCTACCAATTCTATAAGCATCCTTTCTCAGCCTGATGATAAAACAGCATCCAAATGGAGACTAGGTGATGAAGAACTGCTGTCAGTTCTCTATGTACTGGATACATGCTGTGATTTAGTCTCTGGTGCGAGGTTCCTCGTATGGTTACTAGTGAAGATTCGTGGTGGAATGGGCTCTTCAGGCCAACCTGGGAGGAGTTCTATGCATACGAGGAACAGAGATCACCAAGTTTGTCAGGTCAGCGAGGCACTTGTATTCTCATCTCTGCTTAGGTATGTTCATTCTGGTGTTCTGTTTTTCAAAAGCTTTTATGCAATGATTTGTTTACACAAATGAGAAACAGGCCACAGAAGAGGGAATAAAAAAAAGAATATGTGATGTTTTGGACAAAACCATTTTCAATAAGCATTTTGGAACATTTTTTGATACTATAATATTTTTTGTAGAAAGTACTATATACCTATTATGTTCTGGTAGTACTGTTTTTATATGACTAATCTGAACACTTTAAACATATTAGCTGTCAAGGATGTTTGGCCACTCCTAAAGCATTACATATCTCTTTAAATGCTGGGAGTGATATTTATCTGGGCTAATTTTTCTCTCCTTGTTATCTTGTTTTGGCATAATGTGTTTGTGTAAAATGTATGTGCAGATTCTGATTTGAGTTCATTTGGGAGCAGTGTATGCAAACTTTGCATCCTTGTTATTTTTGTGATATCTTCAATTTGAGATCTACTTTTTTATTCTGTTTTTAATGCATAGACATGCTTTAGTTGTTAATGATCCCACATATATATACTTACCATGAGAGTCCTTGTTGAGTGTTCAATTAAACCTTTCTTTCTAAAAGATAAAAATTATCCCAAAAAAAGGATAGTAGAGAAGTTATTTGGTATCCGTCATACTATTTTGCGTCACCTAAACTTTTTTTTGCTATTTTGAGTTGTCTTAGAAAATGCAGTCCCAAAATGCTATAATTAATTACTAGCCAATAAAATGAGAATGGGTCACTGTTGTATCAGTGAGGAGTTTCAGCCAGCAGCTAGACAAGCCTCTTTGTCCATCAGTTGTAATGGCTGCATTCCAGTCTTCAACTTTGTTATGGTTTTGATATCTTTATTGTGCAATGCTTGCAGGTATGAGAACATACTTCTTGCAACTGACTTCTTGCCTGATGTTCTAAGTGCTTTAGTGAACAGAAATTCTATGCCAGCAACTGTCAGGCATCCTGGTACAACAGCTTTTTCTTATGTCCGATATTTTTTGAAGAAATACAGAGATGTGGCTAGTGTGGCCAAGTGGGAGAAAAGCTTCCGGACCACTTGTGATCAGCGCCTGTTAACTGAACTTGATAATGGGCGGTCCATTGATGGTGATTTGGTTTCTTCTTCGGGGGTTTCAGCAGGCGAGGAGATTGATGAGCAGGTCCGCCAAAAGTTGAATGGAAGGAGTTCAAGACTCGTGCAGAATATGAAAGAGATAGTGCAACGGCAAGCTGATGAAATTCAGCGCAGTTTGAAGGAAAAGAAAGTTCTTGCAGCTCCCAGGAATCCACCCACTTTTGAGAAAGAAGATAGCTATCAAATTGCACATGACATTGTTTCGGGCTTAGTAGATTGTATCAGGCAAAATGGGGTGCAAATCCAGATGGTGACCTTTTCGACAGTTGCTTCTGCTGTTTCTGCAATTGTTGTGAATGCTGGGTATGTGATAGCAAAACATTTGGATTTTGCAGGGGGTAACTATCAAGGTGTTAATTCTGTGAATAATTCGCTAAGTTTTGTTCGGCACACTTTGCGTGTCCACATCAATTCTCTTTGCTTACTGAAAGAAACTCTTGGGGACCGCTTCAGCCGTGCATTTGAAATAGCTCTGGCTGTTGAAACTTCTGCCGCTGTTACAGCAGCTTTTGCTCCTCCAAAGATGCACCGCAATCAGTTTCAACCATCTCCTGAGGCCCACGATGCATATGGAAATCATACAAGTGATCTCAACAACTCAGGGAAAGGCTTTGTTGGCAGAGCTGCAAAAGTATCTGCTGCTGTTTCTGCTCTTGTTGTGGGGGCTGTTGTTCATGGAGCTGTTAGTCTTGAGCGGATGGTTGCTGCTTTAAAAATAAAAGATGGTTTGGATATTCTGCAGCTCCTGAGAGGTTTGAAATCAAGTACGAATGGTGTATCCCGTCCTACTGGAACTTTTAGGATTGAAAACTCCACAGAAGTTTCGGTACATTGGTTTAGGATTCTATTGGGGAACTGCAGAACTGTCTATGATGGGCTTATTGCAGATATTCTTGGAGATTCATACATTCTTGCACTCTCAAGGTTGCAGCAGATGCTTCCTCTAAGTGTAATCTTTCTTCCGGCCTACTCAATTTTTGCCATGGTTCTTTGGAGACGATATATTTTTAACCGTGAAGATCCACAGCTTTATCAGTCTCTGTCAAACGCAATAAGCGATATTAGCAGACATCAACCTTTTCGGGAGATCTGCTTCCGTAATACACATCGGCTGTATAATCTTCTGGCTTCTGATGTTGGTGATTCAGAGTTTGCAGCGTTGTTTTGAAAGTCATAGCCCGGACAAGAATTCAAAAAATATTGCCATTTATACCTCTCCGTGCCCGCCTTTTTCTGGACGCTCTTATTGATTGCAACACACCAACTATTCAAGGGGATGGTGCTTCAGAGCCTTGTGAGCCCAAAGATAATGAATTAAAGCTTTCAGAGAGGCTTATGCAACTTCTTGATACTCTTCAACCTGCAAAGTTCCATTGGCAATGGGTTGAGATGAGGCTTCTTTTAGATGAACAGGCTCTTATGGAAAAAGTTGCAGCAGGCAAGACAGCACTTGAATCACTTCGGTCATTATCCCCTAATGCTGAGGGTTTTGCCCTTTCTGATAGTGAAAAAGGCTTTACTGAAGTCATTCTATCAAGGCTACTTGCTAGACCTGACGCTGCTCCTCTCTATTCAGAAGTTGTCCACCTTCTTGGAAAGCTTCAGGAGTCGCTTGTTATGGATGTAAAATGGATTTTACAAGGGCAAGACTCTATTCTTGGCCGCAGGTCAACAAGACAGCAGCTTCTTCATATTGCCCAACGAAAAGGGCTTTCAACAAAGGCACAGGTTTGGAAACCATGGGGTTGGTCCAGCTTGCTTAGTGATGTCATTGCTAATAAAGCTGCAAAAAGGAAGTTGGAAGTCACATCAATTGAAGAAGGAGAAGTTGTGGATGACACCGTTGATGCTAAAAGGCCTAGCAAGACCCCCCCTCATAATGTTGATAGAAGCATTGAAGGGATTAGGTCAATAAATAAATATTTAACTGAGAAAGCCCTTGCTGAATTAGTATTGCCATGCATTGACAGAAGTTCTGCTGATATCCGCGGTATACTTTCTGTTGATTTGATCAAACAGATGGGGGCTATTAGTGAACATATCAAAGCAATAGCACGGAATGGTGCTAAACAAGCTGGTTCAGTTCCTTCAGGAAATGAAGTGCCATCAAACAAATCAAGTGGTCGTAAAGGAATTCGAGGTGGAAGCCCAAACATTGGCAGAAGAGCTCCGGTTGGTAATGACCCAAGTCCACCTTCGGCTTCTGCTCTGCGGGCAGCATTGTGGTTACGCCTCCAATTCATCATTAGGTTACTTCCAGTAATCATGGCAGAGAGGTAAGTTCACATGTTTTGGTTAGAGTTAACCTCAGTATTTGATCCAACGTGGGTTTTTGATAGTTCCACATATAGGTGTGTCATAGATTGTACTTATGTCAAATGGTCTATGCGTCATTGTTGAAACTGGAATCACTTGTAGAGCAGTTCAAATGGGATGGAAAAATCAGCACATTTTATGTATATAGAAGGGTTTGCTTGAATATTACAGCACTCAATCATGCTTTGTCTACTGTGCTTGTCTACTGTCCACCCTGTGTTGTGTACACAATTTGTCAGTGACCATTTGATGGGCTATCCAATAGCCTGTCCTGAAGGGGTTATGAATCCTTATGTTATTTGTTATAGATGCTTTAGTGATGCACTTTTAATACGCAATGCAATATCTGCAAATGCGTTTTTTTAATGAAGTGAGCTGAGTCAAAACTGTAAGATAGTTCTTTCCGTTTGCTTGGCATTTATGACTACTTTCACTAGATTATAGCAGTGTGCTCAAGTATTGTAAACTACCTCTGTAGCCCTTTCCTGTTTTGGATAATTGATTGGTTGCTCGCTTTGGCTTCCTAGGCTATCGTTGGGGGTAATTTCCTTTGATAGCAAATGTTCACTCTTATTCTTACACATACTGACTGAAAATTCTTATAGGAGCATGAGACAAACACTTGCTTCTGCAATTCTAAGCCTGCTTGCAACACGGATGATTTATGAAGATGCAGATTTGCCCCTTCCTCCTACCAATGCAACTGCTTTAAGGAGGGACATGGATTCTTTGCTGGAACCTCCCCTGGATGTCCTGCTTGATCGGCCTGGTGAAAGTCTTTTTGAGAGGCTTTTATGCGTTCTCCATGCGCTGCTTGGCAGCTACAAACCAAGTTGGCTGAAGTCAAGGTCAGCCTCTAGGTCGACAATTAGAACTCAACGAGATTTCTCCGCATTTGATAATGAAGCAGCCGAAGGTTTACAGGTTAGTTCATTTGCTTGAATTCATAAATGCATACCCTAGTTTTTCTTTTAGGCTGTTCCATCTTTCTGCACAAAGTTTGTTTTCCTTTATCTTTGCTATACAGTGATTGACTTATGGCTCCCCCCGTCCCCCGCTTTACAATAGTTGATTTGTATACCTATATTATTTTCATGCAGCATATGTAGCCCCTGTGGCCTCTTTTGTTCTAATTTTTTGTATCTTGCAGTCTACGCTGGATCACATGGAATTGCCTGAAACAATCAGGCGGAGGATCCAAGCAGCCATGCCTCTTCTTCCACCATCCCGGCACCCTTCTATGCAATGTCAGCCTCCTCAGTTGTCGTTGGCTGCATTAACACCACTCCAGAGCAGTACATCTAGTGCCGGTCCTCAACAGAAAAGTTCTTCTGTGAGTTGGGTGCCCACTAATGTCTCGAGCAGAAGCAAGGCGGCATTGCCTTCTCATGATCCTGAAATGGAGATAGATCCATGGAACTTGCTTGAAGATGGCACAAGCTGCCCCTCCACAACATCTGGAAGCAATGGTGCGAGTGGTGTGACAGGTGATCATGCTAATCTGAAAGCGTGCAGCTGGCTTAAGGGTGCTGTGAGGGTGAGGAGGACAGAACTAACCTACATTGGGTCTTTAGATGATGACAGCTGACGCATGTATGATTCTTTTTTGGTGAAATGGATGGAGGCAAGGGGATTAGTCTCGCTTGTTGGCACTGAAGTGATGGTATTTGACATTTGTGCTGTCTAAATTAAAACACCAACTACATCGAATTCTCGGAGTTCTGTACCACAAGGTGGAAACCATGGCTTGTAGGTTGGTGTTGGTGTAGAATACATTGCTGCCCCCGTTGTTTTAGGACCTGTGGGGGCGACTGTACATAATGGAGAACATTGATCCATTGTTGGAGGCATGCGTGGCGCGAGAAGACATCCAATGGGGAGCTATGTTCCAGAATTAGGAAGTCTGCTGTAAATTTTTAGCCAAAGCCGTGTATTTGTTTTTTGTTTGAGATGTAATCTAGTGAATGTCACATTCTTTTGATCTAAGGGCTAATCGAAGTTACATGACCCATTTGCTTTAGCTGCATTCGGTGCCTTGCCCTTGACGTCATGACTTTGGGTCGTACTGTATTATTTCTAGACCACCTGTGTTTCTGTGCTTGCGGTATAGACTTTTCACTCCCTCAGCAATAGGGAGCAGTTCCGATAGTTTGCTATTTGGATTTGGCATTCTCATATTTTGCTAAAAAGTTCAAAATTGATCCTTCAACAGTTTGACATTCATGTTTGGCATTTGGGGATCCTTCGACAGTTTGACATTCATGTTTGGCATTTGGGGAGTTGGCAAATCCAGCCTTTATGCACGAAAAAAATGCGCATTACGACGTTTGGCATTCGTGGGGCATCGTACTTCATGCGTGCAAAAATGCACGCACTACGACGTTTGGCGTTCGTGCGCACATCGCACGCATTAGAAGAGGTAGAAGGGCATAAACATAATTTTGTTTCGCCTCGGGTTCCCCGATATGCCAAACTGTTGGAGAATCTTTTTTTTTTTACTAGGCATTTGGATTTGGGAGTTGGCAAACGGGGACAATTGCCAAACCATAAATGAAGAACTGTTAGAGTTGCTCTAAGACATAATCGTTTTTCTTTGTGTTCTATGATAAAGGGCATGTTCTTTTCGGAGGCACATATATTGATACTATATTAAAAAGAGAGAATTAAATATGTTTTTTTTATCAATGCATCGGAGGTGGTTATGCCTTATATAATTTTACTACGTGTGTTCTTTTGGCGATATACAACTGTAAGTAAATCTAGAAATATTAAACAATTTTTAGTACTGATACTGGATTAGCCGGTTTGAATTTGTGGTTTTGTGTTTTCTTAAATTATAAAATTATATTAAAAATTGGTTTGATTTATAAGAAAATTGAATTAAAAACATGAAATTAATAACAAAATTGTTTTTTATGTGTTGGGACATGTCATTTCCATATGGGTCAAGTCCACTAGAAGTCTAGAAGAGGCCCAACTAGTGTCATTGGGGTGACCAGAAAATTCAACCCCAACATATTGCCGCTTGAAAATCCTATATATATGTAAAGCCAAGTATAAGAATGCGGAAGGCAAGGGGCTCTCTCCCTTCCAACTCTAATTCTAAAACTTTAGCCGCCTCTCACTCCACTACTCTCCTTTAGCCTGTTTGGAACCATACTCTTTTTAAGGAAGCAGTAGTATGTTTATAGGTTCAGCTTTTGTTACGACAATAATTCATATTAGTGTAGTCCATGTCTACAATCTACAATCACTACGGCCCTGCCCACGTCGATTAGTCAATACATAGCTTAAGTTGATGTTGCTTCTTCGAAATGTTTATTATTTATTAGTAACTAAAACTCATAGTGATAAATTAATTGTCTAATAATGTACGAAGAGATATATGTATAAAGAGATACAGTAATAGGGGTGGTGACGGATGCGGGAGATCCTGCGACTCTTTGGGTTTAACACTAAATACAAGTCCGTCGATGATGGAAATCCTCGATAGCATCAGCCTGCCGCACCAGAGCATCCTTCACGTTGTCCTCACACAAGAGAAGTAGACTGCGAACATCTCCTGCAGGATAGTAGTAACCATAGCGATGAAAAATGAGGTAGCGCGGCCGGGAATCCACCAGTACGGCTCGTCGGGGTCATGATGTCGAGTTACTCCTACACTAGAAAGGTGTCAACCACGGGACCGACGTCGAGATACTTGCATAGCGACTCCCAGTAGGCCAGCGCAACATCCAGCTCCTATTTGAGAATTTTGTGGTCAATACACGTCTAGATCAAGACACCAAGATCGACCTCAAGCGAAGGGTTGTTGTGCGCAATCCGAATCCTCGCATTAAAGGCCTCAACATATATAAGAGTGAATAATGGTAATGACAGATGTGCCTGCAATGCAACAAGAGCAATAAACTAACATGTGTGAGGTGAGGGTCAGAGATGAGATCGAAATAAGCACACCACAATGCAACCGTAAAGTGGAGCCTGTTTGGATCTTTAGCATTTAGGCTAATTTGAGTGAAGTTTAGTTCTTCATTTAGCCCTCTAAATTGTATCTCTTTGAGATGTTTGGATCTAATGCTAAAAGATGGAGAGAGAGTATAGTGGAGGATCTGCAAAAAGTGTGATCAAGGACACACAATTAATTGTAAAATTACATAATCCCCACGTTCCCTTGTATCGACATCCTATAACCTAGATTAGAAGTTTACACGGTTGTATGGAGGGGTTGGTTTGTACCCGATATGTTTCCAATTTTTCTAGGGGTGCTAATTCACTTTAGTCCTAGTTAGCCCCACTTGTTTGACTATAGGGTTAAAATTGGCTAAAAGGGAGGGGCCATAAATTAGCACCCATTATCCAAACAAGCCCCTACTTAGTGGTGTGATCGACCAATTAGCGCATGCAACGGGTTCGGGGTATGTACCCCCACCGGGCGGAGCGCTAGCTAGAGTCACGGCGGGGGTGGAGGGTGTAGGAGCTGGGCGGGGGGTTTGAATAGGCCTGTTTCAAAAATCAACTTGAAACACAATCAAGAAACTCAAGCGGCACTTCGCACTGCAGAAAAAGATTAGCCCACAATTCAAAAAACAAAGTCCAACGAAATTTAGATCGGATAAATTCCTTAGCTTCCTAGATAGGTAGAGATTACAGATCGAGAGCTAGAACGAAGTCGATTAAGCGCCACAAGATAGATCGACCTCAAACCATAACTTCCTCAACAACTGAAGATCTCTAGATTGGTTTTGGCTAATTAGTGACATCCTTAGGACTAATCTCTCTATGCTAAGTGTTGATTTAGTTGGAGATTGGTCAAGCCAAGGTTGGTGCATGATGGTCATGGTGGATGGATCGAGATGATTCAAATGATGATCAAGTGCATGACTTAGAGTGGATCGAAGATCAAAATGGGCTCAAGGCAAAGGTATATCATAGGGCCATTTTGATTTTACACTCAAGACACCATAGAGGGTGTGAGTGATTATAAGATCGATAAGTCGTACTATAAAGAGGGGAAAACTATCGTACATATCGGTCCTCATGTGCCCTAGGTTCAAAATCATTTACATGCATTCTAACCTCGAGAGCTAACTCCGCACTTGATGGAAAATGTTTTCAAAATGCTAACACATGGTGTCGGGTGTTCTTCGACGTGTCGGCAACAAGAATCAAGTGACGGAAGTCGGTTTGGAGCAAAGGCGAAGAAACGACAACACAACGACGAAAAATTCGCGTAGCCAAGAAAGTCGCCGGAACCGGTGACCGGACTTCGCTGATCGAAGCACGCGAATCCGACCCGACGCTCCGGCCGGTGCTTCCGATCGGAAGTTCCGTGAGAGCATGTTTTTCGCTCGGCTGGAACTTGACCGGACGCATGCACCGGAACCATCGACCGGACGATGCGCCAGGGGGTCGAAAGTGTGGGCCGTGGCTTGTCTTGGTGTGATCGGACCCGCGGCCGGACCCATCGACCGGACTTCGGGCCGGGTGAGTCCGGGCGGCGCGTCCGGCCTGCTGTAAAGCGTGTTTTGCTCCCCAACGGTTGCATTTCGTGTTGGGGCATATATATACATGCTTGGCCGGCTTGGCTCACTCTCTTGGACATTTGAAATCATTCCTAACACCTCTAGAGCTGAGCACACTCCCTCCCCTCCTCACTCCTCTTGCTTGTGAGCATCATTCTAGTGAGTTGAGGTGATTCAAGTGCACTTTGCTTTGATCTTTGCATCTAGTGGCACTTGGGGATCGTTGTGAGCCGGTCGTTTTCTTGTTGTTTGGAGAGCACCACTCCTAGCGGCTTGGTGATTGGTGGAGGTGTTGGCAAGAGAAGGTGAATGTTCTTGGCCACCTCCCGGTGATTTGTGAGAGGACCGTGCATCCTCGTCGGGACGACGCAATTGCAAGATAATATATTGCTCGTGTCGGGTGAGTACCTCTCATTTGCTTTGAGTTCAAGAAGCCTAAAGGCATTTGGCTTGGAGTGAGCTCCACCATGACCCACACGTGAGAAGGTCGACACAACGGAGACGTAGTTTGAGGGTGCTCAAGTGAACTGAGGGGTAATTCATTGTGTCTCTCCATTGTGATTGTTGTCTCTTGGCATTTGGATTCATTATTCATATTGTGACAACATCCCGGTGATTGGATTGACTAGCCTCGATATTGTGGTATATCACTTCTACACACTTGCATTACTTTCATATATATTGTGCTAGTGTAATTTGAGTAGGTTTGCTTAAGTTGCTTAGACTTGTTTAGAGTAATCTAGCTTGTTTACCTAGTTGGTAAAGTAGTGACTTAGCCATTGTGTGTGAACTAGAGATCATAGCAACTAGAATTGTCAATAGGAGGCTTGCCGACAAGTAGAGCTAGAGCAAACGCGTTTATCGCCTTTTGTTATTCTAACAAGTTTGTCTAGTGTTTTGTAGAAAATTTTATTAGGCTATTCACCCCCCCTCTAGCCATTTAGGACCTTTCAACAAGAAGTATGAAATAAAGATTGCAGCAAGCACACGGTAACACAAGGAATTATTCCGTGGTTTAGCTCGCCACCAAGGCTTACCTAAGTCCACGTTGTTGAGGTTCGCCACCGGCGTCGACCCGGTCATCGCCCGGCGGGGAGGAGACGCCGAGGTCGCCGTGTTGCACGACCTCCGTGTGGGGCCTACACGCCCAGAACAACTTCCTCGGCCGTGTATGGTCCCGGCAGCTTTGGCGGCGGCGTTCGCCCCCGCGGCCGCGAGGAATACCGATTCCGGGAATACCGCTCGAGATGGCCAGCGCGGGTGGAAAGGCCTCAGTCGCGCAGGGGACGGCGTGCAAAAATGCCAAGGGCGCGGCGGGCGGTTTTTCGCAAAATAGTTGTCCTCATTGTGCTGGCCCCGGATGGGAAAAAGAATGATCCAGATCTAGAGTGTGTATATGGTTGCATATAAACCCGGTGTGGACATGATACATTCTCAAATAATTGGCCAGTTTGGCTCTGTTGCGTATTCTCACAGCTGTGTCCTGCGCAGACTCTCCTGCCGAGATGTCGTCCATCGTAGTTGGAGGCGTCGATACACGAGACCGATGGGCTGATTGTGTATACAAGAATAGAAAACAGAAAATGAAATATGGTATGAGAAAACTAAAGAGAAGAAAAAAAAAAGGAAGAAAAGAAAAGGTGAAAAAAGTACAAGCAATTCTGACCGTAGACAACCAAATCTGATGCACGGAGGCCATGGTTGACCGGGCAGTGTGCATAAAATAAGCTGGCCTAACTAATCAAATTTATTACTACACTTGATTAATCAGTTATTTTTCTATACCTAATATTAAAGAGTCAAAATTTCTGCCCGTCTGCCAAAATTTTTATCCGCCACTTCCGACGTTAAAACGGAGAGCGGTGGTGTACGTATAGAATAAAAAAGCCACATAGGCTGCTATATTATCGGGTAATTTTCGGAAGGCCCTAGAGACGTGGCCCACACGGCATGCAAGTCTGAAAGGTCCGATGGGAAGAAGGCACGACGGCGCTCCACTAGCTCAGGCAAGATACGGCATGCACAGGATGCCATCTCTGCATGCCACCATGCCTGACTCTCGAACGTTGCCTAAAAAAAAAAAAAAAAAAAAAAACTCCAGGATTCCTGTTGTAAAAGTGCAGATCACATGGTCCTTCTATTACGTTCGAATTTAGCATATGTTTTTTCTGTATTTTTTTTCTAATTAAATGCCATGTCGTTCAGTGAAAATTGATACATGCATGTCTGTTAGCGTGTCCATGTTTAATACGAAGCTGTGTGGTGAGCACAAAGCGAACTATTGTTTCCCCTTTTTCTAAAAAACTAATTAATAATTACACAAATAATGATGAATATTTTATTGTCTAATTCAATCTAAATAAATAAATTTTCACAAAAAAATCTAAATAAATAAATAGTATTATCTTTACAAGCTCATAAGTAAACAAATCATGAAATGGATCTTAATTTGTTGGCTAATTGAGTTTAATTAAAATATGTTTGTACTCTCACTGTGGTTTGGAAAATTGAGAGAAATCTCCCGTCACACTTATTAACGGCGGACAGACCAATTATTCTCTTATTGATATGATGGACAATAATTTCTTATAGACTCTAATCATATATTAGAATAACATGTATTTTGGCACTAAAAAAAACTCATACAATTAAATATTTAAACGAAGCAACACATGTATATAACTAAAATGATAGTCATGACATATTTAAATCTAAATATTTTTCTTTGCAACAAAGAAAAAAAACGTTAGATACTATATTTAGATTTGATTAGTATTAAGTATAGATAAGAATACGAGATTAATAGGACATTATATTGTTGTCAACATTAATACAAGACTATGGATGTTATGGTCGTCATAAAATAAACTATTTTCTTGCTTTATCTAAATGCATGGATTTTGTTACATATATAAATAAGCATAACTTTAAAAATAAGCGAAAATATGATTTCTATCGTTGTTTACTCCTGGCCGCAACGACGGGCATATTTACTAGTATAGAAGTAAAATTCCAACAATGCAAAGGAATAATAGCTTTTTTTTTTCCTAATTCAAAAGTAAGATCTCAAGTTTTTTTTTTTAATCTTATACGAGTTAAAGCAATGTGACACAAATAAAATTTTAAAAACAACGGAGAAGCATGACATAAAACTCTGAGTCCTTAATGCGTTACAACAACATGTGCCAAACAATGATATAAAGTCTGGTTACGAAACACATAACATGGTCGTCAATATTTTGAACTTGAAATAATCTCGTACTTAATTCTAACCCGGTTAAACGCACGAGCATTTTTTTTTTTTTTTTTTTTTTTTTTTTAAACAAAGCCCACGGCCGCACCCGCAAAGCAAACTGAAGAGATCGTATCGGATCGAAACGGCCAGCCCCATGGCGCCGTCCACGGAGATCGGCATCGGCTACGCCGCCGCCGCCGCGGAGGAGACTCGTCATCTGCTCGGGGTCGGGCCAGGTTCGACGGAGGCGGCCGCATCGGCGACCCGCCGCTCGTCCCGCCGTGCCTGCAGGTGGCTGCCGCTCCACTTGTTCGCCCGCCACCGCGACCGCGACCGCGACGGTACCCAAACCACCATCCGCGCAGTATGTAAGCCCATGGACGCCGAAGACTTCAGGAGGCGTCGGGAGAGAAGGCAGAGGTACGTCGTCCATCCAGTCAGTTACATCGCCCCCTCGATTCCCTTCGTCTTCCTTCCTTCTGATGATGCTAATTGAGTTTCTCCGTCATCATGACCATCACCCATGCTGTCTGTTGTTAGGCTCATCGAGCAGGGACACTTCGAGCGCTTAGCTGCCAATCGCCAGCTTGTTATGGAATGCCTGCGCCACTACAATTCTCTCCATCCGGTTTAATTTCTTCTCTCCGATATGATCCTCATACATGCTTGCTGCCGTGCTCATCACTTTGGTTGGTCTCTTTGGTCTTGTGCTTGTTGCTTGTGGGCATGCTTGCTCAGGGTCTATGATATGACAAGTCACACACCGTGTTAAGATACCAACTAGTAGTGCGGGCGCTAAATAATGAAACATTAAACAACAGAAAATAAGATAATGTAACGACTCCACAGAATACCTTTGTTAATGTTTAGTTGTAATTACATTGCTCTCTGTTTTAATTATTGATTCTTCTCTCATTGCATTGCATTGGTTGATTTGATTCATCAGACCGACCAGTACGAGCCTGCTCCTGGTGAGGTGACCAAACACTTGAGGGCGCACAGCATCGGGGTCTGGACGCATGGCAACTTTGTGGCTCGCCGCAAGCGCTCTGGCTGCTTCTCCTTCCTTCCTGCTCCAAGGACTCTCTTCTTTTTGAGCTCAACCGTACCCGTGATTTCTACGGAGTCGTCACATGCAACCCCTTAGGTACTTATCACCAATTCCACTTATTTTAATACATCTGTAACAACTGATTAGATAGTGTACATGTTTGTGGCTGAAGATCCTTGTCTCGCTCATTCGAAACATAGCAATGGATTGAATGACATAGGGAGCTGCTGCTGAATTAGGGACGGTAGTCCCACATGTTGTTTTGTATCAATGGGTCCCCTTGCCTCTCGTCCTTTCCATATTAGTAGTGTTTTGAGTAAATTCTGGCATCAACTACTCTGTTTCCAGTCATTACATTTTTAAACCTGATTTCTCTACGATAATCTTTTTGGAGAATAAACCTGATTATTGTGTTGTCTATTACACGGCGTTGTTGTGAATCTGATTTCTTTTTTTGTGCTTTCAGATGAACCAGTTACGGAAGGTTATAGTGTCCTGGGTTTTCCTATTTGGTGGGGTAGTCGTCGTGATGGCAGATGTATTTCTCTGTCTCTACCGGCCTGTTTCTCTTTATCTCTATTGTTCCCTCACACTAACACAAGATGCTGTTTCTGCCATTGTTTTCCAGCGGACTGCATTTGCAGGACCTGTTATCATCGCTTTGATTCCGAACTCGAGACGCCGGCATGTGGGCACGGCAAGGCAGAAAGGATCTGCGAGATGTGCCATCATAGCTCCGCCGTGCTGCATCCATTCCCTGGAGAATTCGCATATGGCTATCGTGAATACCTTTACCGATGCTACTACTGACCATCCATCTTCTGCTCAACCAATGTGCATAGAATAGTGACTGGTTGGTATGGTATTTTAATTTTAACCTCTACACCCTCTAATTTCACCGCATCCACGTCGGATTTGGGACCCACCAGCAACACTACGTACGCTCCCATTGGCCTCCTCCTTCCGTGGCAACCACGTTCCCCCTCCTCCCGTTAAGAGCAAGTATTATGGCGGTATGCAAAGCGCTAAATCTTGATGTGAAGGAGAGGAGTGAGGAGAGAGAGAGGAGAAACGAGGGCCGCAGCAAACACTGGTAGAACGAACACAAAGCAACCAAGAAACTATGTGAGATTGACAAGTGGGTGTGTATTAATTAGAAAGAGTTAACTATTATATGGGTGGGTTGGGAGAAAGCAAAAAGAACGCTACTGGGCAGCCGCTGGTTTACTGTATTATAATACTTGTTTAAAAAAAAACAAAAATCCAGAGACTTCTCTCGCTAGAAAACTCTTTTACTCCCACTTCGTTCAAATCCCCATCCGACCCTTCCACTTCTCGCTACCGTCGCCCTCGTATTCGCCGCCGTCCTCTCCTCGTCTTCGTCATCGCGCGCCGCAGCTGCCCCACGCGCCGGGGATCGCCTTGGGGGATCACACCGGCGGCGTCGGCGCCGGCCGCCAGCGTCTTCGTCTTCCACGCTGCCATCGCCTCGCTACCGTCCTCGCACGCCACCTCGCGTCTTCCGGCCCTGTCGTTTGCCTTCAGCCCCTCACACGACGGGAGGTCCGCCGCCGCAGCGGCCGCCCGCGGTACCTGCGTCTCTTCCTGACGCGTACGTCCGCCCACATCCGAGTTCCCCAGGCCTCTACACAGCGCCGGTCGTCTGCTCTGTATTCCGCCTGCCACGGTGCCGGCTGCTTTGCGGGAGCATCGGTGGCGCCGTCTGATGTCCCCACAAGGTATTGCATTTTCCACTACGCACCTTGTTTGCCCTTCGATGTGTCCTTCCTTTGCGTCTGTTCGTCCATTGCGTCTGTTCGTCCATTGTTGTGCGCCTTGTGCTTTCATGTTCAACTGGTTTGCCTTACATCAGTACCCAGGTGAGCGTCAGATTTATTCCAGGTCTGTCATAGCTTTACAAGGTCCACAGGGAGGTACATGCTACACAATTCCCAGATGCATACGAGATAGAGAACGTTAGGTGAGTACCTAGCCCACAGCGTCCTCTTCTCTTCCTCAGGCGTTGCAGCCCATCCCCTCTGCAGCGGACATATGAAATTGGGAACAAATTGTGTTGTTTCAGAAGGGTTGTTGTTGTCGATTTACGGTACAAGTCCATCTACCTTCCTCACCTCTGGGTGAGAAACATGTGCTATGTTTTTACTCTGTATTGCTACCTTCCTGCCGCCTGCAGTTTAAGTGTTCGATTAAATGCCTACTGAAGTTGTAATCCCATGTGATTGAGTTAGGGGTTAGCTATTTAATCCATTGCATTCTCTGAAAAGGGTTAGGATTATTATTATTATTATTGTTATTATTATCATTACTATTATTATTATGTACAATTGCCTCTTTAATATCAACTATCTAATGTAGGCCAATGTCGCCCTGTGCATAATTTTAGGTTCAGCAAATGATTGCCCAGCACAGGGAAAAAAGATTCCCCAAGGCCTCACCATTTCTTGCTTATTTCCTTTTCCTTTAAGGCTTGCCTATTTTGGCAATGGCAGCAACATATCATTAACGACTGATGTCTGATAATATATCAGGTAAGGCATGATGCCTAATTTATGTGTGAGGCTGTAACCAATGCCTAATATATTGTTTCTTTTATGCATATGCCGTGTGGTTAGTTTTAGATACTGTTAGCAGACTCTAGAGGATTAGCTATGTGCATTATTGGTACTGATGTAAGTGCTTAGTTTTCCATCTGATTAGGTTCAGTTCAGACCACTTCCTTTTACTGTCCTAGAAATAGAGCTTCCAGCCTTTTGAATTGCCATATTAATTCTGCTTGAGGAAGCCTTTTGACTTCCAAGGACTGCTTTTATTGGAAGGGGTGTCGTGTAGGCCAGCAGAGAATACATGCTTCTTATGTTTCTTATTTTATAAATATAACCAATGGACAATTCTTAACAAAGTCAGCTATAGTTTGGAGTGTTTTTATTTAAAACAAATCTTTAATGTTTCATGTTACCAAACAGGTTCCTGGCATGGTGTTGGCTGGTGAAGATTTCAGACCTATAGTTTCTACTGATGGTGAATAAAGATCCCTGTAAATATTTTTTTTCCCGATCAATTTTGCAGCCCTCGTGATATTGGTTTTGATTTTGATTCTGGTACCTGCCTTCGCTCTAATTAGCTTTGCCTGTTGTTGGAGATTTTAATGTTCGCTTAAACTTTCTGTTTATGTCGCACGATGCTTCTTTGTTGCGTTTTAAATTTTTTCCTTGTGTTATCTCCAGTTCGTTAATTTCGCTTAGCACATTTACTATATAGGGCACTATATATGTCTATGTAGCCTTCTCTATGCCTTGGACACTTATCAATAGCCTAGAATTTCCTTAAGTTTATTCAATAAATTACATATATAGTTCACCATGATGCCAGGCCATATTATATATATAGTTTAACATGATGCCAGGCCATATTAACAGAAAAAAAATGAAACCTGCTCTCCTTTCATGTTGATTTCTCTATATCTCTTATTGGATTTTACATGTACTCTTCATCAATAGGCAAACACTGTTGTTGGTACATTTAACAATGATGATTCTACTCTTTAAGGTCCGCTTTATCCCTAACCCCTCTCCCCTTCTAATTCTGTTAGATAGCTGGAATCAACATTAAACTGAAAAAATATAGTTAAACTTACAGGAAAAGATGGCTTAGTCTTCATCTGTATATGCCATAGCCCTTTTATACTTATTATATTTTCATGATAAGGTTCCATCCTCTGTACATCAGTTTGCTTGCTAATATAAATATTAGAAAATTGTGACTTCTGTTTTCTTGGATTGTTTCAGTATATGTATGGAGAAAGCTAAGAATATGGTAAACAAAATGGTAAATTTTAGGTATAATAAACAGTTACAACTTACAAGTCTCGAGGGGTAATATAGTGTCTGCATAAATCTTTTTTCCCCACACATGCATGCTGATTTGGTTTTTAATCTATTTCACAGAATTAGGTGTGTGTGTGTGTGTGTGCCACCAAGCAGGACAAAAGGAAAAACATTGTTGCTTTCATTTCAGTCGCTATGCTTCATCTCACAATTGTCCCACTGTACAGGTCATTGGGCGTGCTGCTCCTTGTGATTCTTGCATGCGTGTTTTTGGTTAACTGACCAATACCCACTCCTTTGCTTTCTATTTCCCCTTATCAAGTGAAGGAATTATAGATAAACATGCAAGATGAAGAAAATCACAGTTGGTTCACATAGTTGTAGTGCTTGGCCGTTTGCTCCTTTAGATATGTCCTTTTCTAATAATGCCATGCTGTTGTCCATGTCTATCCTCAATCAACAATATCCGTTGGTAATTTTACAGAACATTGTCATTACCCATAAACATGTTTTACAGGTTCCAAAATGATTACCGTGTCTACATTATATCTGTTGTTCTTTGTGTAACACAGATGTGTTGGGCATCAACACCTCAGTTGGCGACGTTGCTGATCGACGTTTGAGTGACAAAGAAACAGTGGTGCCAATGAAAGAAGTTCTCATAAAAAATTTGAAGTACATACTCAAGCTTTTTCAGCCTATTAAATAGAATATATCCATGAAGGTGTGCACTATGAATATTGCCCAAGAATATTCATTCTTTTATATTATACATGGTTGGTTTAAATCATTGATCTTTATGCTAACTATTGGTATGCAATGTTTTTCCAAATGTTAAGCAGTGCCTCAGTAATTTCAGGAGCGGACAAGGATCCCATATCAGATGTAAACACTGACACAGTTAACCTGGAGTATTAACTAAGGAATTTATTCAAATAAAATTAACCTCTCATATATTTTATGCTAATAATTTGTTTGGTTACATTTACCTATTATGCTCTTTAGTAAATCTGCTTGCTTCAAATTAAATATCTAATACTTTGTTTCATTCCCATTAGGACCTCCAGTCTGATAATGATGATGAAGATGACCAGACCACTTCTAGACCCCCGCCTTCCAAGCCAAAAACAAAAGGTACAAAAGAACATCCTATTCTCCTCATCCATACATTTAATACCAGTCCTACACCATGCGCAATTCAACATCTTGGCTGTAATCTTTTTGGTGGGCAACATGCAGCTCCAAGGATGATGCCTCAAACCTTGAGACAAAAAGGAAAAATCCAAGGCATGATGCTGTTAACAAAGGAAAATAGGTTTGATCCCGACAGGGCATTGTACATGCATATTCTATATAGGACACAGTATTTTAAAACCCGTCAAATTCAAGAAGACATTATATATCTGCTTGCTTCCAATTTAAGCACTAATCCTTTTTTTTCAATATACATATGCAGATCGCCTTCGTCAGCCTCATCTCCTTAGCATGGAGAAGCCAACCACTGTATTATCCATGCTTATATGTATGCTAATGGTTTGTTCAGTGCTGGATCCTCCAACAAATCATGTGGCATGCCATGCTTTTCCTTTTGTTATTTTGGTGGAGTACCAGACCTCCTGTGTAAAATATTAAGTGCCCTGCTACCTATGTAAGATAAAGTATGCACCAGTCAAATCCTATAATATTAGACTATGACAATCAAGTTTGCTGCTGGCCTATGCGTTCGCTTCACCTTTAACCTATCCATGCATTATATGTGTTGTAACTAAAATATTTCCTACAGTTTTGCTACGCAGTATTGTTCCCAAATTATGTGTTTATTTACAGCCATTTAAATGCCTGCTTTTTGCCCTACCTATACGTACTTAGCTTGACATCTAGAACACTGTGGGCATTTAAATGCCTGCTTTTTGCCCTACTTATACGTACTTAGCTTGACATCTAGAACACTGTGCATCCCACGTTTTAATCACAGCGCGTGCAGTTGCGCGCGCCCTCTACTAGTATCGAAGATGATGATGGTTTTGCTAGAGAGGCGAGCCTGTGGTGTCATATGTAGATCGTTGGTTCCCATGGTGTATATGTTCATGGAATGTTTTTTTTTTTTTTTTTTTTTGCTTTCTATTGAAATTATTAAATATCTATCTACTACTGTAGTACGTAAATGTGGGGCACTTGGGATCCATTGTGTAGCAAGGCACAAATTTGTTGTCAAGCAACAATACCATGGTACTCGAGGATGGTACAAGTGCCAAATTAAGTTTTGTTTGAAACCAGGGTGACAATTAATAAAGCTATGACCAAATCGACTAACCTATGGCACGATAAACAGAGCACTTTGCATGGTGGATCCGATCGACTAGGCGGATGGACATGTTGGGATCAGATACACTTGGGATTGCAAACAAGGCACGCCGCCCTGCACGCGCTCTCCGTTGGGTAGCACTGATTTGTTGTCAAGCAACAATACCCTGCTTGTAGAGTGTTGCCATCGTACCTCTTTTGGCAAAATATAATTTTCACATTGCTCTCATCTAGTGTCGCAGCATTTGTGACCCCGAGCTTCAGGTGAGGACGATGGGCTGCAGCAGCAAGATTTGTTCATCAGTCCCACATAGACAGTTAAAGATATCGATGGTCATCAGATGGATGTAACTTACACAATACTAGTGATGTCGACGATGCAGCGAGAAGCAAGATGATCATCATCAGCATGCACCCTAAACCTCCACGCCTCTCATTCATCATATTGAATCCTAGGAATGAAATTTCACGACTTGTTTCACGGGAAAAAGATGAGCTCCAAATTTCTGTTTCGACACAAAATCGATCCTAGGAAATTCTTGAGCTGCGCGACTTGATGGCCATGACAAGTGAAGAACAGGAATGGATGGACTCACTTGTTGTTGTTCCCGGCGAAGCCAAACACCTGCCTGCGTCGCCCAAGATTCGTCACCCTAGATCTGCACGCACGCACAGCGAAGCGATGCGATTCAGCAGCTGGCAGTCAGGCGAATCGAGGTCGAATTGAGCCTGACTTGAGCTCGGGGCGAGCTTGTGTGCGACGCCGAGCGCGCGAACCAACCAACCGAACCGTTGGGGAAGATGATGACGACCTCCCTGGGCGGGTCGGGTGTGGAGACCGATCGACGGGAAAGAGAAGAAAAAGTGAGGATCGGAAAGGTGCAATATGCATGCCATGTCGGTTGGTCGTCTTCATCAGTCACAACACATGAGCAACAACCATGCAGTGATGTTGACCAAACAATAGAATTCTATTGTTGACCAAACAATAGAAACAGACAATAGTGTCGGGGGCAAGCACCATAATATCGACTGATGATTGGCCAGTAAAGATTACTGACTGATGACCTAAACAGTACTCCTCTGTCCTAAATATTTGTCTCTGACAACCGGTGTTTCTACCACAAACACGCTCCCGGACACACATGCGTAAAGGGACGGAGGGATTCATTTGTGGGCCTTTGCACCTCGACACACATAAAGGGAGTACGTCTCTGCAATGACAAGTCCCCTCTCGTTAGGTTGATTCATTTGTGGGCCTTTGCACCTCGACACTTCCACACCACACTTTTTATACGATTATAATGGATGACAACTTCTACGATAGCATTCCTAGCTAGGATTGCCGTTACAGTTTTATCAGCAGATCGAGAGAGATCTAGGTTCCAAATGAAATTGCCAACACCTCACTATAGCGTAGACTGGACTCGAGACAGCACAACAACTTGGTTTGATGTGTGTTGGGCACCAACATGGAGAGCTTGGCCTCTAATGCACTCGCAATTTGCCGCCAACATGCAAGAACAATTCTTGTTAATCATTCTAGTTTTGAGGGTGCTGCGCCTTTAACCAAAGGTCGGCGCTTTGCCCTAGACAGCAGAGTTACACTAGTGTGGGACAAATTATGCTTGGCATAAGAACATTTTTTTCTTTGCCGTAAAAAAAACGATGCTAGGTATAAGATTCATGCTCGAGGATGGGACAAATTATGCTGGGTCAGCAAAGAACGAGATGCCTGCCAAGTTTTGTTTCAAACCACAATAAGACCCCTGTTTGGCGGGGATTCTTCCTGGCTCTAGCTCTAGCTGGAGCCCCGACAAATGGTCCGGGAGGAGGAACCGTTTTTTAGTGAAAAAAAAAGTCGGAGCCATTTTTTAGAAGCTCCAATTTCGAGCTTCTTCAAAAACGGCTCCGACTCCTCTAAATGAAGCTCCTTCCGAGGAACCCCGCCAAACATCCTCTGAATTAAAGCTATTGCCAAACCTGTGGTACATATCGACTTTTTTTTTTTTTTTTTGGATAATGACAAATCGACTGCTTGTACATCCTATCTCCTTGTCCCAGGATGATGGCCTTAGACATTTGCAGTCATATTTTCTAGTGTACCTATGCTTTCAGTTTGCATTTTGTCAACTTAATTTCTCTATATGCTAGATTTATTGCAGAAGAAACCTGATTATTTTGTTGTATACTACCCAACATGTGTACGTGTCAATCTTATTTGTTTGTTTTTTTTGCTTGTATTGGCAGATCGACGAACCCGTGACTGAAGGCTACAGTGTCCTGGATTTTCCTATTTGATAGTCATCGTGATGGCAGATGTATGCATTGCTCTCTAACTAACAAATGATTTCTCATTCCGAGATTTACCCTCGCTCTCACATATTGTGTCCTTTATGTCATATATATAATTTGTTTTCCAGCGGACCGCATTTGCATAGAAAAATTTCCATGAGGTCTATAGGTGGATTGTTTGTTTCCTATATACTTTTCCTAAGGAATTGAGAGAAAGCAAATTTTTCTTTGGGATTCTTATGACCCTTTTCTACAATCCAAAGGCTGGCCATGAACATGGAGGTGAGGAACAGTTGTTCGACAGACTTTGGTGATCATTTTGAAGCTTCTTAGAGAAAAATATTCATGTTGAATCTAATTATGCTATTTTTTAATAAAAATATAGTCAAATCTAAGATAGTTTGATTCAGACAAAACTGAAAAATTGGAGAGATGACTGCCGAGAGAGTATTTGAGGTGATGATGAGCTATATATGGATTGAATTTGAGAGCGACAAAATGATCGACCATCCATTCTCATCTATCCCAGTGATCAGGGCTGTCCCCTTGGACTCACCTGTCAGTGGCCAGTGTTGTCCCCTTGGACCCACCTGTCATAGTGATGCACAAGAGGCCAGGACTGAGATGATCCGCTCCTCTGCCACAGGTTCCGTTTGCTTGCATCCACCAATGGCTTGGTGAACTCCACGGGAGCGGGAGGGAATCCAAATCCATGGCGGTGCCGTCGCCCAAACCCCCGCTACCACGCCCCAGCTCCACCTTCACCCGCCGCCTCCACGTCGCCCGCTGCTTCCCCGACCCACCGCCATCCTCCTCCATGAACCCTGCGCTGTCCCTTCTCTCCGCTGTGCCCGACTGGGCCGACGCCATCCAGGAGCGCGGCGTCCGCGACCGCCGCCCGCTCTACGACCACGCCGCCTGGCGGGAGCACCGCAGCTCCCGCCGCCACCTGCGCCACCTCCTCACCTCGCTCTCCTCGCGCGCCATCCTCTCCCTGGCGCCCCCGGTCTCCGCCCTCACCGCCTTCGCCGCCGCCATCGCCACCTACAACACGCTCCTCCCGGCCTACGCGCTCACGGCGTCCTCGCTCCCGTACCAGCTCACCGCGCCCGCGCTCGCGCTCCTCCTAGTCTTCCGCACCGAGGCCTCCTACGCGCGCTTCGACGAGGGACGCAAGGCGTGGATGCGCGTGCTCGCCGGCGCCGCCGACCTCGCCGGGATGGTCATGCACCGGCCTAATACCCGTCCTGGTCCAGGGGACGACAACAGGCTGATGACGACGACGACGACCCGCTCCGGCGCGCGCTCATCAACTACATCCTCGCCTTCCCCGTCGCGCTCAAGGTAACTTTTCTTTTTCCTTTTTAAACGTACATACAGACGCCACTTTCATTATGCTTTACAGTGTATATGTGTGTTTTCAGTGCCACATACTTTACGACTCCGACGTAAAGGGGACCTTCAGGGCTTGCTTGCCGAAGATGACCTCAACGTTGTTCTAGCATCCAAACATCGGCCTCGGTGTGTTATCGAGTTCATTTCACAGACTCTCCAAATGCTGGATCTCGACGAACAGAAGCGGAGCATCATGGTAACCAACTATATATCCATCCTAGCAGTATCTCTAGTCAGTTCAGTTCAGTTGTAGAATACAGTTCCAGCCGCTATCATCAAGTCAACTACTCTAATGCTATTTATCTTGTTGCTTTTGTAGGAGTCTAAACTGTCTTGTTTTCTTGAAGGAATCGGTGTTTGCGAGCAGCTCATGGGGATTCCTATTCCTCTGTCATACACTAGACTTACTTCAAGGTTCCTTGTTCTGTGGCATCTTACACTCCCAGTGATACTCTGGCAGGAATGTAAATGGATTGTTGTTCCAGCCACCTTTATCAGTGCTGCATCACTATTCTGCATTGAGGAGGTAAGTTTCTGCTGTCATTTCCTGCCTTCGAATCATGCTCGCATCCTATAGAATGTGCAGCCGCATTTTGTTAGCAGTTGCAGCCAGTGTTGTATCATAATCCTGATTTCACTAACTCTGTAACATTGGAACGAAGAAATCTATCTAGTACTTCAGGATCAATATTTTGAATACGATAGCCATAAAAACAAGTGTGTACTCTATCAGTACAATGCTGGTTACAGCCCAACTTGTGGAAATTTTTAAATAAACAAAAAGGAGAGATAGCTGCAGCAGTAAGGTTGTTTATTTAGCGATACATATCCTAGATAGTGAGTGTTGCTCTCAGGTCTATCATTCAGAAATCCTGGTGGTGAATTCTGGAAATGTTGGATTGGACACTTAATCTGAATTTTGTGAGGCCCTCTCTGTATGTCTGGCGCCAGCATGTATTACATACACCACTGACACTATTGCATTACAGGTTGGTGTTCTAATCGAAGAGCCGTTCCCCATGCTTGCTCTTGATGCCCTGTGCAAGCAGCTCCATGACGGTATTAAGGATGTGATGGCAGTGCAGAATTCTGTTCACTCGCGACTAGTTGCCAAGACTAGTAAGGATCACAGGGGCAGTAGGTGCGAGAACAATGGGTGGCCTAGCTCCAAAAGAGAAGAAGCCAAGATTGATTGAGAACGCAATGTCGTGTCGCCGTGAACTCTTGGAATAATAAGAAGATAGCGATCCGGCAACCCAATATCCATGAACTGTAGAATTTGGACCTCACCCAGTTCCTGCTGCTATGGTTTGTCTATGTCAGTATGTGAAATTCAGTCGCTAGTGCTTGGACAGGTTGGGAGCTACTAGATGGGAACTAATTAAAGCCGGGAGCGAGCTTGGGATTGGTGTAGAGAAGAGAAGAGTTTTGGGGCGAATTGGAATGAAGTGAAGAAGCACGTTGATGTACGAAGTAAGTGTGGTGAGTAGAGCAGATTATTCTGTATATATGAGTAAAGAAGAAATAATAGCTGTGTGTGTGTATATATTATAGTAGATAGATAGTAGTAGATGGAAACATATATAATGGTGTGCTATGTATGTCTGGTTACGCTTTCTTATAACATGCGCGAGGTGTCTTGTGTTGTGACGACCATACTAGTACATGAGAAAATAAATTGATATCTCTGCAGACTGCAGCTAGCCTCCTAGCATGAACCTAGCAACTGCGGATTCTATCTCTCTCTCCAGTCTGGTGTTGGAGAAAAATGTATCTCCAGTCTGGTATATATGCTCTCTTTTTAAAAAATTATCGAGGGAACAGTCTGGTATATGTGTGTATGCTGTTGTGAACTTGTGGTAAATATAATGAAGTTATCCCCTGATGAGTGCGTATAGCAGTAGTGTGATTTAGGTAGTGTGTAGCATTATCTTATCTGTGGTAAGTGCAAGAACAAGGATTGGGTGCAGTGACGATACACATGATTGAGCCGGCCACCATTGCGATTGCCCATGGTTGCTGCTGCTTCGGCCTTGTGGAAGGACAAGGAACCCCAATGGAGTGAAAGGGAAGGATGTGTGCCTCTGACTGAAACTAAGCAGCCCATAGAGATCAGTGGCATACAGAACAGATACAGGCCTACTTTTGTGCGTTGTGTTATGTCATCGATCGATCTGTGGCGGACCTAATGATTGAGGATGATGCATACAATGCAGACATGCTGGAAGCACTTGGAAAACAAGAGCAACTAGAGAAATACTCCATGGGCAATTTGGGCATGGGGACAGGCCGGCAGACAAGGTTGATTGAGTCCTACGTAATTGCATGCCCTTTGCCTTGCCTTGCCGGAATCATCATTACCAAAGTGTCATGTGGTGTCGGGTGAGCATCCAATCCAAAAAGAATACGACTCTAAGTTATTCTCAAACAATTTCTAAATTCAAATTATATTTAAAAATAGAGCTCTTTTATGGTACCGAAATTGCCTCATTTGTCTCCCCTAATTTCTTTTTTTTTTTTTTTTCAAGTGAAAGGGTAACATTGTCATTGTTCACATCTAACCCCACCCTCACCCGCCGGTACGCAGGCACTGCACCCCCTCCCCACGTCGAGATCCTCACGCCAGGCTCCTCTTCGTCGCCATCGCGAAGCCGCCGCCCCCCGCCCTCGACGAGGATCTCGCCTCTCCTCCTCCCAGCCCTCGCCCGTGCTCCGCCACCAGCTCGCGCATCATATTTTTTTGACCAAATTTATATGATAAGATATATCATTTAGAATAATTCTTCATTAAATATATTATATTTTGATAATGTTACAATTATTTTTAGTTTTTTTTTATAATTTTAGTTAAACTTAAAATATTTTAACTTTCCAAGATTCTTAGAATGTCTTATAATTTGGAATTGAGTGAGTAGTATCTATATGCTCCGTATATTATACTAGATCGAATCTACTCCTAGTATTTAGCTCGGATATATATACTCAACTTTAGATATATATATACTAGTACTAGTTATATGTGTGAGTGAAATATTTGCAACCAATGAGGTCTACTGTTTACTATTAGTATTAGATCATAGGCGAGTATGCAGGTGCATCTTCGATCACGCGTACTATACCAAAGTAATTGAATATATAAACTGTGGATGGGATGGGGACCTATACGTACGCTACGGTCTGAATGAAACTCGAGTAAATAAATAAATGTGAATCTTAGTACTGCCGCCGGCCTGATTAATTTTAATATTTGATCATCGGTACAGTACGTACACACGTAATACGCTCCAATATTACGTACACACGTAATATGCCAGTGATTGAGGATGAATCGATGGTCCAGCATGATGCTCATTATTTACACTGTAGTACGTATATACAGTATGTTGTACGCATACCAATTAACTGATATAGTATCTTGGATGCATGCTTGTACCGTACTACTATGTGTTAATTTCCGGCATGGATCCGACCATGCATCCGTGTGTTAATTAATTCGATCTCAAGAATGAATGAATAGCCACAGTACACGCGCAAAATCAATCAGGTCGTATAATCCAACCAACTGCAGCTGCATGCAACCCCGGCCTGCGGTCTCAAATGTGATTCTATTATTGATGTTATATATAGATAAAAATATTAATGTTTACTATGCCAAACAGATATCTCATAATAAATTTAATAATACTTGCCTAATGTCATACATAAAACAACGCAACGGCAAAGACCATTGGTTGGGGGTTCCCACCCGTGGAGTTCAATCACGGGTGCGACACTTTATCTTGGATTTATTTCGGGATTTTCCCGGTCTTTGTGCATTAAGTGGTAGGCGACGCCCCCCGTCGATAACGAGACGCCAATGGTGACTTCGGAACTTTAAGATTTGCCGACTCAGTCCTTCGAAGGTGCTTTCATAGGGGTGAGTGTGTGTGCGTGTTGAGCGTCTGTGTTGTAAAAAAAGTATTGAAATTGAAATACTTTTAAATATTTGTGTGGACGGAGGGAGCAGTAGTCGTACTAGTGTCTGTCTACGTTGTGTAAAGTCCGTTGATTGATTAAACTCGCAGGTACACACAGCAGCTGTGTGCTGCTGCCACCAACCAGTCAGTCCATCGCCATGACACTTGCAACTGAATATCATGCATAAAGTTGACTTCTTCTAACAAGGAATACGTGCAAAGAGGATCAAGAACAAAATTAAAAAAAAAATCGCATGATGTAGTGAAAAAATATTCACAATGATTAATCATAATGAATTCATGATGTAGGGGGAAATATTTTTAAGAAAATGACCCAAAATATTTTTGTCATCAATGTAATGGATCCATAGGGCCGGTTTGGCGTGAGCTTTCCTCCTACTGCGTGTGTGGCTCCTCTCCTCTAATGGTAATGTGACCTGATGTTACGATTCTACTCAACTTTGGATCCATAGAGTTATGTTGTGACATTATATGTGCCATGTGGGACACAGATATTCCGGACTAAGTCAATCATCCTAATCCGTCCCTAACCGGGTATTAGAAGGAGGACGTGATCGTTAGCCATGGGGCGACACTGCGACGAAGGTCGAGACCCGCAACGAGTATCCCCGTCTCGAGCGAGAACTTCGCGGGGACGCGAAGGGCGAGGGACGAGCTCGAGCTCGTCCGGGGAAAGAGTTCCGTCTCGAACGAGCTCCCCGGGAGCGCAGGGGGATATGACGAGCTCCGCCGGACGACGAGCTCCTCTCCGTTTCGGACGAGCTCCCAAGCGCCAAATCCGAGGGAGATCGGGAGAATCCGGGACGCAGCGGTTAGACCCAAAGATCGCAGATTACACGGCCGGGCGCCGCGTAGTCTACGACCAGATCTCGTGTGCGGGAGAGATCGCCGGCGACACGGGAGGCACGGAGCCGCTGTCGGACCACGCCAAGTAACGACAAACATAAGAGACAGCCACTACGCGACAAGAATGACCTCAACGGACGAAGTCGAAGCTTTATATCGAGCTCTCCTGGCCACACATTTTCCCGCGACCCCAAATACGAGCATTTAATGTAAGGCGGCGCCTCAACGATCTCGCCCGCTGGCACGGCGCGTGCCGACGGCGGCAGGACGAAGAAGCACGGCGGCGCGGGACGAGCTTATTGTCCCCAACCACATCGACCGACGAGCTCGAACTCGTCACCCGCGACGCATAACGTATCGGGATACGGAGCCGCCCCTATTCTACCCTACGACGACCGGCGAGCGTGCCGGAAGTAGGGCGGCGTCCGTCTTGGCGACGCCGGACAGCCCGGCGTGCCCGACATTGAAGGAACTTTTCCTCTTCACCCCAAAAACTTGTATTCCTTCTATTTCTAAGACCCTCGGCTTCGGTGGCCTGTGAGCTCCCCTTATGACTATAAAAGGGAGGTTACGCCACGAGGGGAGGGCAAGCCCTCTAGCACACGGAAAGCACACACACACATCACTCGATTTCACTCATCACGTTGAGACACGGGAGCTCATCTCCCTCTCTCCCGGCTTGTATGCGCCCGATCGAGCGTTACGAGCTCGATAGTGCCACACCTTTGGACTAGGGTGCTCGATTGCCCCGAACCGGTATAAATCATCGTGTCATTATTCTCGAGCTAGGCCATCGTTGCACACATTAGCCGGTCGAATCTTTGTGACCGTGGTATACGACCACGGCGGTTGGCGCGCCGGTAGGGGCGGCGCTAGTGTGACGATCACCACTTCGATGGCTTCCTTCACCACCGGTCCGGCGCCTCGCCACCGATGCGCGCCGGGACCACTGGACTTCGCCGGCGCTAGCTCGAGGGCTCTCGTCGGAGCCACCTTCCCTCGATGGTGCGGGACGGGATGACGCCCGCCGCCGTCCGTGACGCCGCCGACGCGCCGGTGTGCGTTCCGGCCGGGATTCGACCGGCCCGGTGAGCCCCGCACGAACGGCGGTCGACCATTTCTTCGTCGCTATCGCGACCTGCTCCCCGCACATCCTTAGCCCCGAGCCGACTCGGGGAGCTCTTTTGCGACGTCACCTTCTCCACCGCCAATATCGTCTGCGCAGCGACGGCGGGGGAGCCGCTTTCCCCGACGAGTTCCTCGCGGCCCACGACGAGATGTACCCGCAGGGACAACTCTTCTTGCCGTGAAGTGCGACGTCGAACTCGGGCGACCGGTCTCGAGACCACGCTGGGCGCCTTAAGCCTCGCGGGGTCGACCCCACACGCGAAGTGCTACATGTGCCCAACGCCAGACGGCGCCGTACACAGCTACCACAGCGAGGACGAGTCCTCCCAGCACACCCCGGCACACTCGGGGTCGAGACTCGATGGCTCGCTCAACGGCGCCCCCCCTAAGCGGGTGCACGAGCGACTCAACGAGCTCGAGGAGGCCGAGCGTGAGATCGCGCAGGAACGCAACGCCCTCCTCGAGGAGGTTGGAGGGCGTCGACACGTGCAAGCTCGAGGACGGGAGATGCGACGCCGCATCGACGAGGCCGATGACCTCCCGCCAGTCTTCGGGCGGGCGACACAGAACCTCGCAGCGGCCACGGAGCTCCTCCGCGAGCTCCCCGAGCCCGAGGCGCCGGAAGCTCGAAGGCTCCACCAACGGCTGCGCTCCCTCGTCGAGAAAGCCGCGGAGCAGCAGGTGGAGAGCTCTGAGTCGCACAGACGACTCCGGGAAGAGCATGAGGCCTCCTCCAATCAAAGGCCGAACCGAGGAGAGTCCCCGCGTGTCCATGCGCGACGACGGGTAGGAGAAAACCGGGGACCGCCGGGACACCCTCGACGCGACGACGGCGCGGAGGCACGTGGCGAAGCGCGTCGACGCCCGCGACGCGCAACCGCCGCGACGACAGACAAGACGACGACCGCCCGGCCCAGGTCCTACAGCAAGAGGAGAGGCGGCCGCTACGACGGCCGGGAGGATCAGTAGCCGCGATCCAACCCCGAGGTCGAGGCGGCGAGCGTTTCCCCTCACCTCGCGATGCTCGAGTTCGGGGGCGGAACGCGAGGGCGGAGCTCCACCCCGGACGGAAGGAGGCCCACGGGTATTCGGCGCCGGATCCACGACGCGCCCGTTCCCTCGGCCGCTTCCGAGCCCCGACCTCCGTCCCGAAGTACAACGGGAGACGGACCCCGTACCTGGCTCGAAGATTACCGCCTGGCGTGTCGTGGGAGGAGCCAACGACGAGCTCTTCATCATTCGCAACCTCCCCTATACCTCGGCCGACACGGCTCGCTCCCGGCTCGAGCACCGCCCGCGGTATGATCGGACACCGGGCGCGACCTCCGTGATGTCTTCGTTGGCAACTTTCAGGGGAACCTACCGCGCCCGAGCAACACGTGGGACCTCCGCAGTTGTGGGGCGGCGGAGGAACGAGAGCCCGCGCGACTACATCCGGCGCTCTCGAAGCTGCGCAACGAGCTCACCGACGCCACCGACGCAGAGAGATCATCACCGCCTTCACCTTCGGCACGACCTGCGAGACGCTCATCCGAGAGCTCGGCACACGCAAGCCCAAGACGGTGAAGGAGCTCCTCGACCTCGCCACGAACCACACCGGGGGAGAGGAGGCTATCTCCGCAGCCCTCCATGGCACCACGGGCAAGGGCAAGGAGAAGGCCGCCGATGAGGCCGGCGAAGGCTCGAGCTCGCGACCCAAAAAAGAAGAACAAGAACAAGCGCGGCGCGGCGAGGATGACTTCGTCGCGGTCGCCAAAAAGAAGAAGCCGGTGCCAAGGCCGCGAAGCCCGGCGCTCCCAAGGACTTCTTCGAAAGAAACTCGACCCGCCCCGCCCCAACCACGAAGGTCCCGGTCAAGCACAAGCTCGGGGACTGCCGGCTCCCGCGGAAATTTATAGCCGGCGCAGGGGAAGGAGAGGCCGGGCGACAGCGCCACGATGGCGAGCTCGACGGTCGGGCGGGCGACAAGGACGTTTTTCCAAGACGGCGCCGTCAACGTCGTTTTTCGGCCGCCCACCAAAGATACGAGTCCAAGCGCCGCCGAAGCTCCCGCAGCGTGAAGTCCTCTTCACCGAGCCCGCAACACCCTCCTACCTCAAGTGGTCCGAAGCCCCGATCACCTTCGACAAGAAGGACCACCCCGTGCACGTGCCGCACCCGGGGAGGTTCCCTCTCGTCGTCGATCCCATAGTCGGCACCAAGCGCCCGGCAAGGTACCGATGGACGGGGAAGCGGCCTCAACCTCCTCACGCCGACACCATGGAGGCCCTTGGCATCACACGAGCTCGGCTCCGACCCTCCACGGACCCCATTCACGGGGTAGTGCTTGGGGGAAGCGAGGCATTTCCCTTCGGCCGGATCGACCTCCCGTCACTTTCGGCGACGAACAATTTCCGCAAGGAAGTACTCACCTTCGAAATGCTCCCGTATAAGAGCGCTTACCATGCCTTGTTGGGGCGGCCATGCTACGCGAAGTTCATGGCCGTTCCCAACTACACGCACCTCAAGCTCAAGATCCCGGGCCAAGGGCGTGATCACCGTCAACTCCACCTTCGAGCGCCTTCAACTGCGACAAGGAGGCCGCGGCAAGACGCCGACGCCCTCATCGAGTCGAGAGGCTCATCCCCGAGATGCTAGCGTGGGTGCGCGCAGAGGACTCCGCCGAGCTAAAGAAGACCGCGAGCGTGTCCGGCAAGGTGGCGAGCTCCTCCGTCGAGCTCTCGAGAAGGCGGCGGGGATCCTTCGAGCCGGACGAAGACGCCAAGACGGTGAAGGTCGACGAGGGAGGGGACGCACCGTCCGCGTCGGTGCCGAGCTCTCTCCAAAATAGGAAAGCGAGCTCATCGACTTCCTCCGCGCGAACCTTGACGTATTCGCGTGGAGACCCACGGATATGCCGGCATACCGAGGGAAGTCGCCGAGCACTCCTTAAACATCAAGCCCGGTTCTCGGCGGTGAAGCGGCCGGCTCCGACGCCGACGACGGCAGGCGGCAGCAATCGCCGAGGAAATAGATAGGCTCTTAGCGGCGGGCTTTGTTAAGGAGGTGTATCATCCCGAGTGGATAGCCAACCCCCGTACTAGTTAAGAAGAAGAATGGGAAATGGAGAATGTGCGTTGACTATACGAGTCTCAACGGGGCATGCCCGAAGGATCCGTTTCCTTTGCCGCGCATCGACCAAATCGTTGACTCCACCTCCGGGTGTGAGACACTGTTTTCTTGACGCATACCCGGCTATCATCAAATCGCGATGAACGAGCTCGATCGGCTCGCCACCTCCTTCATCACTCCCTTCGGCGCGTTACGCTCACGTAACTATGCCCTTCGGGCCGAAAAACGCCGGCGCCACTTTTCGATGTGGTGCATGCAGAGAGTCTTCAAGGAGCTTCTTGGAAGACGCGTAGAGGCATACGTCGATGACATCGTGGTCAAGACGAGGCGCACGGAGAGCTCATCCCCGACCTCGAAGAAGTCTTCGGCAAGCTTCGTGAGTTCGGGGTAAAACTCAATCCCGAAAAATGCGTGTTTGGAGTCCCCCGAGGAAAGCTCCTGGGCTTCATCGTGTCCGAGCGCGGCATCGAGGCCAACCCCGAGAAAGTCGAGGCCATCCGCAACATGGGCCCCATCAGGAGCGTCAAGAACGTACAACGACTTACGGGGTGTTTGGCCGCCCTTAGCAGATTCATTGCTCGGCTAGGCGAACGAAGTCTCCCGCTATACCGATCGAGGTATGGAGGTCGAGAATAAATAGAATAATAATGAATGGAAAAAGAGAAAATCCTTTATTTGGATAAGGGGCGAGATGTAGCCAAGTGGATCAAGGCGGTGGATTGTGAATCCACCATGCGCGGGTTCAATTCCGTCGTTCGCCCATCGCAGGCTCTGAAGAAAGAGCGCGCCTGGACCAGCGAGGCCCGATCCGCGCCGACTCGGAAAGAGCTCTTGACGAACCCACCCATACTCACTCCGCCCAAGCCCGGCGAACCGATGTTGTTGTACATCGCGGCCACCTCGCAGGTGGTGAGCACGGTCCTCGTAGTCGAAAGGGAGGAAGAGGGCCACGCACTCCGTGTGCAACGACCGGTCTACTTCGTCAGCGAGGTCCTCTCCGACACGAAGACGCGATACCCCGGCTCCGAGCTCGCCACGCACTCCTAATCACACGCCGCAGCTACGACACTACTCGATGCCCACCCGATCACCGTCGTCTCCAAATTTCCACTCGGCGAGATCATCCGCGCCCCGAGGCCACAGGACGCATCGCCAAGTGGGGAATCGAGCTCATGGGGTCGGACATCTCATACGCCCCGAGAGACGCCATCAAATCTCAGGTCCTCCCTGACTTCGTGGCAGAATGGACGGAGACACAGCTGCCACCAAGACCCGACGACGTCGAGTACTGGACACTCTACTTCGACGGCTCCGTGAAGAAATACGGCGCCGGAGCAGGCCTGGTCTTCATCTCACCACGCAACGTGCGCATGAGGTACTCAATCCGCCTTCACTTTACCGCCTCCAACAACGTTGCGAGTATGAGGCTTTGGTGAGCGGCATGCGCATCGCCGCCCGAACTTCGGCATCAAGCGTCCCGAGATCGGGGGGATTCCAAGCTCGTCGCGGACCAGGCCACGAAGGAAGCGGATCTGCGTCGCCCCAAGGATGATTGCGTACTCCGCAAAGGTACGAGAGCTCGAAGAACGCTTCGACGGGCTCGAATTCAAACACATCCGTCGCCAGTTCAACAACGACGCCGACGTCCTCGCCAAACTCGCTTCCGATCGCCTTCAGGTCCCGCCCGGCGTGTTCGCTCACGACCAGTACATACCTTCCATCCGGCTTGAAGGAGAGGGCTCGAACCCACGCACGGACCCGTCAGGGACCCCGTTTGTGCCCTCTCCCACCAGGGCCGAGGACAACTCGAGCTCGAGCTCGCCGATGGAGATCGACTCAGCGGTCAACCTCGCCGGCCCCGAGCCTCGCGACCTCGGAGTGTGAAGCCCCAAGGCCCGACTGGCGGCTCCCCATCCTAGCATGGCTACGGGATGGCCAGCTCCCTGCGGAAAAGGAAGAGGCTAGGCGCATCGCCCGTCGAGCCAAGTCTTACGCCGTCATCGAACACGAGCTCTACAGAAGGGAGCATCCGAGTACTCCAACGCTGCGTCACCTTCGAGGAAGGGCACGAGCTCATCAGAGAGATCCACGCCGGCGAATGTGGACATCACGCGGCTCCACGAGCTCTGGTAGGCAAGGCATTCCGCCAAGGTTTTTATTGGCCGACCGCCGTCGAAGACGCCAACCGGACCGTACGCCGCTGCGAGGGATGCCAGTTCTTCGCCAAGCAGACGCACCTCCCGGCAAGAAGCCCTCCGGACGATCCCCATCACTTGGCCTTTCGCGGTGCGGGGCCTCGACATGGTCGGCCCTTCGCAAGGTCGCGGGGCTTCACCCACCTCCTCGTCGCCGTCGATAAGTTCACCAAGTGGATTGAGGTGATGCCCATCTCACGCACGAGATCGCAGGAGAGCGGTCAAGTTCTTCGACGGAATCATCCACCGCTTCGGCATACCGAACTCGATCATCACCGACAACGGCACCAACTTCACCGGGGCAGATCTTCCTCGACGGGTGCGGCGACTACAACATACGGGTGGATCGGGCTTCCGTCACCCATCCAAGAACGAACGGGCAAGTCGAGCGCGCCAATGGTCTAATCTTGCGGGGGTTAAAACAGAGAATCTTCAAGAGATTGGAGAAGTTTGGGGGCGATGGCTCTCCGAGCTCCCCAGCGGTCATTTGGAGCCTCGGGACTACTCCAAGCGCAGCGACGGGTCGCACCCCTTCTTCCTCGTCTTCGGTTCAGAAGCCGTGCTCCCCATCGACCTCGACTACGGCGCGCCACGAGTACAAGCGTACAACGACCCCGGCAACCAGACCTTACTCGAAGACGCCGCAGACCAGCTCGAAGAGGCCCGTGAGGTCGCCGTCGCGCATTCGGCCAAGTACCAGCAATCGATGCGCCGCTATCACGACCGCCACGTCCGAGGGCGGGCCTTCGACATCGGCGACCAAGTCCCGCGACGGTCTGAGCACGAAGGAGAAACACAAGCTCTGCGCGCCCAGGAAGGACCGTTCACCATCGCCCGAGTCCTCCGCCCGAGGCTCATACAAGATCCGGGACTCCGCGGTCGTGAGCTCGCCAACTCTTGGAACATCGAACAGCTACGTCGCTTCTACCCTTAGATGCATTTTGCAACGTCTTCTTTTGTACGAACTCGAATAATAATGACACACCTAGACGCAAAAGTTGTGCAAACATTCGATTTTCTTTTCGCAGCTGTTAAGCAATGGCTGCCCTTTAGCTCCAGCAAGGCCCGCCCTTGCTCGGGGGCTACAGGGGACGGGGCGCACACCCCGCCCCTTTCTACGAACTCTTTTTTCGCAAACAACACGAACACTCAGGGAAGAGCTCGATCAGCTCAACCTTGCACTCGTTATCTATCTTTCCAGTAAATATCGAGTCCGGCAAGCTAAAAGGGTTTCTAAGCAACATCCTCGGCGAGGTCCAACGCGCTTGCCCAACAAGCTCTAACGCCCCCGCGGCCAACGAGTAAAGGGCCCGTTGCCTTAATCGATGGGATGTAAACTCAGAAAACTACGAGCTAACTGGAAGCGCAACCACAGGAAAGACAAAACGAGTCACTCATAACTTAGACAACTGGTTACCACTTTACACTTTGCCCCGAGCACGGGGACTTTGTTCAAGACAAAAGAGGCGGCGCCTCAAGCTAACTACTCTCGCAGACTCACTCCTCATCGTCCGATGAGTCCGTTCTACCTCGGCCTCACCGGCGGTAGGCTCGAACACCTCGAGCTCCTCGACCGAGGCGAGGAAGAGCTCCGCGACGGCTTCTCCGAGCGGGCCTCCCGCCGTGGCGACGATGTCTTCCGGCTCGACGCCCTCGGACGGCTCGGGCCGCCCCTTGCCCACTATCTTGGTCGAGGTCCGCATCTCGGGATAGTGGGCGAGGACCACGGCCAACGCCTTATGGACAGCGTGGCGGGCGTATCCCCCTCACCACGGCCGGGCGCGGCACTTCGGCGCCGGCCCCTCCACCTCCTCAACTCCAAGGGCCTCGGGGGACACACACCAACGTCGAGCACGAGGTTGGTGTGCTCGCTCCGCCTTCGCGCGGCCCTCGGCCTTTGTTGTCCGCTCCAAGAGACCCGAGGCTTCGATTCCCCGACCGGAGCTCCTCGGCCGCCTTCTCGAGACCATTACGCATGGCCACGAGCTCACGCGTCCGCCGCCGGAGGTCCCTTCTTTTCGATCCAAAGACGAGCCGGGTATGCGTCGCCGAGGACTCCGCGGCGGCCGGGGACTGATCCTTCCCCTCAAGCTCCCGAGCCAACCCCCGCCGACTTCTTCTTTCTCGCAGAGAAGTAAACAAATCAAACTCGTGAGACCAAAAAAAGTAGGAAAAAGAGGGGCTCCTTACATGCCGGCGCTCGGTAAAGCTCCTCCCGCTCCTCCCACAAGGCGAAATTCTCGGCATCAAGCCGAATTCTCTCGACCTCCTCGGCGCCAAACAAAACCGACCCATCGGCGACCTCGTGGTCGTAAACTAAAATACCCACCTATCACCCTAAAGCGCACAAAGGAAAACAAGGGAGACAATGAGCTTAGGAAGTAGCAATTACCTTCCGGCTTTCGGCCCGCGGTCATGGAGAGCCTTCCCCTTCGCGTCGCTCCCTCTCTCGGCGTCATGGCCATGGCCCGACTCAAGCCGAGCTCGAGCTCCTTTGTCGTCCAAGGCCCGACGGAGGCCGCCGAGCTCTTTCGCGCATGAGCTCACGCCGGCGACGGCTCTTGGCAACGAGCTCCTCCTCACGCTTCACCGCGCCGCTGGGCCCGTCGGGCGGACTTCGTCGGCGACCTCCTCCCGAGCCTCGGCGGCAGATGCTCGCGGACCTCACGAATATGCTCGCGACGCCGTCAACACCACCGGAGGGCTCGCGGTGCGCGGGCGGACACTTGGCCGAGCCCCGCTCGCGTGGGACCGGGCTACGCCCGGCCGCCCCCAAGAGACCCTCAATCTCGGTTCCAGCCTCCACCACACGGTTGAATCCGACCACCGCGTCCCGCGATCCTATGGAAAAATGAGTCGGCGTCGGGGAGCTCAAAATCGGACAAAGGGCGAACGCAAACGGAGTCCTTACCCCCGATGATATGATGGAGGCACGCCCGCCCCCTCTCCGTGGGAAGTGGAGGCACCTGCGGCGGCCGAGCGGGCGACGCCGCCCCCGCCGACCACAACGAGAAGGACGCGCGGCCGGCCGCGGCCGGCTTCCGCCGAGGTCTCGGAGCGTCCCCCGCCGATGTGTGGCGCGGATCCGGTCAGCGCTGCCCGAGAGTCACCCATGCGCCGAGCGGTGACCTCGATCCCCGGCGCCCGATGGCGGCACACCGGCGATGCCCCCACGGGTGACGGGGCGAGCGGGCGCACCTTGGGACCCTCCGTTAGCGCCAGTCTTCCCGGCGGACTCATCAACGACCACGACGCGCGATTCTTCTTCGGTTTCCCTCCCGCCTCGCGGTCTCCCACGCCGAGTTCGTCCGCAACCGCATCGTGAACGCTCGTATCTTCGGCGCCTCCTCACGCCCGCGGCCGGGCGAGGGACTCGTCCCCCACCGGGGCGATCCGCGCCGCTCCCGGACGCCTCGGCCCATCATCTCCCGGTGAGGGCGACGGGCGTCCGGTCCGAGGGATATCCCTCGCTCCCTCCACTGCTCGGGAGCCAAGGTTGATCACCTCGGGCTCCACTCGTGCTGCTCGCGATGGGAGGTCCTTGGCGCCGGGTCCTCGAGCCGCGGAAGCGAAGCGGATCGGCGGCGTCATCGCTGAGTCACCGCGAGCGGGCTCGGCGACGACGTCACGGCGCTCGCGAGACCACCGGCTCGACTCTCCGTCCCCCCCCTCCGCGGGCACGAGGAGCGACCACCCGAAGAAGGGCCGCACGACGGGGCGGAGGAGGGTCGACCGCCGAACTCGACGTCGCGGTCATCCGGGGCCGCTTGAGAGGGTTGGGAGGTCCCAAAGGGCTTAACTTTCACTGCGGGACAACGGAGAGATTGCCAAGGTTAGCATCGGGGAAAGGAAAAAGCTCGGTGGCGTGACGAACGCGACGGCGGGGATGGCAAGCTTGGACACTTACCCGATGGCTATGCGCCTCTTTTTGTCCTTCTTGTCCTCCGGCGCGGAGCTGGCGGAGCCCTCTTCCTTTGAGCCCGGCTCGGAGGAGAACCGGCTGAGCGCGCACGAGCCCGACGAGGTCGTCTGAGCCACCCGAGACGGCGGCGTCGCGTGCTCCTCGGCGCTTTGGACCCTTGAGCTCTTGGGTCTCCGGCGGCGCGTCGTCGACCTCCCACCGCTCGCTCTCCTCGGCGATTCGGCGTCGGCGGCGACAGCACGCGGCCGCGCTTCGGTGGAACTGGCGAGAAGGAACGGGCCTCGCCCGGCGGGGATGGGGCTCGAGGTACACCGATCCGATCGCAAAATCAAAGGAGACCGACTCCCCATACTCAACGAGATCGACCCAATCATCGGACAAACGAGGAAAAGAGCTCACCGGCCTCGCGTCGACTCGTCGTCGCGGCGCCATCGGTATGTCGTTGGGATCGGCCGGGATTTTGAAAGGCTTCCCGGTCCCCTACGGGACGATGAACTCCACCTCGTCGGAAGCGGCGCGGCGGTGACCGTGCCATCAAAGGGCCTCTTCTCCTCGACCATCTCCCGGATGCGGAGAACTCTCGCCTCGGGGGACAACTCCGTGCCCGGGGGCCGGGCGTAGAGGAGAGGCTCCGTGAGATTGGCACGCTTGAGGAGCTCCACCTTCCGGGCGACGTCCTTGACAAGTGCGGCGAGGTTGGGATGGGGGTCTCCCTCCGCGGCTTGTCAGGAGTCGGGAAAACCCCACCGGTGAGCTGCGGGAAGGGATGCTCCGTCGTTCTTCAAGTAAAACCATTCGTCTCTCCACCCGGTGTTCGATGAGCGAGAGACGAAGGTAGGGTACTTCTCCTTCACGCCAGTGGCGGGGCCTGCGAGACGATGCGGCCTATGGGGAACGCCTCCTTCAAACCGTCTGGTTGTGCGTGACCTTCGGCGTGGAAGAAGTGTTTGAACGGCTCCCGGTCGGGCGCGATCCCCGACCACCCTCGCATAGGGCGGTGAAGGCCGAGATATGGAGGATCCCGTTGGGATTGAGGTGTTGGAGCTTCGGCGCCCAAAGAGGCGGCAGGCGGCGGGGGAAGAAGTCGGACGCCGGGGACGCCAGCCCCCCTGGTCGTGGAAGGGCGAAGGGCGATGTAGCCCCGGAGGGATCGGGGAGGCATGCGTCGGCGGCGGCACGATCCACCTCACGCGCCTCCTCGGTCGGCGGGGGAGGCCACCGGCGCCACGCGCTCTAGTAGCATGTCCTCGTTGACCCGGGCGCGACCCACGAGCCCATTGCTTCCCTCCTAACCCGACACTTTCGGGAACCACGGGGGATCTAGAGCGGCGGCGGCAGAAGCGGATCGAGATCTAGAGCGGGAGGACGGAAGTAGGATGGGGCGGAAAGGGAATGGAAGGGAAAAACCCAGAATCTCCCCTCCTATTTATAGGGTGAGCTCGGCGGATCCGTCGAGGAAAAGCGGGCTGTATGGCCCACCACTTCCACCGAATCAGCCCGCCGCCCTCCGCACGCTCGCCACGTGGCGAAACGGAGGGCGGCTTGGCCGTAGCGAATAGTGCATACCGTCCCAATCCAGAACCTCCTAACGGTAACTTTTTCAACGGCTCTTTTTGCTGCAGCGAAGAGTTCGGGGCGAGCTTATCGCCAAACGGTCGTATCCCTCATTTCGTCGCCAAGTTATGTCGAGGCCGACGTAACGTCGAGCCGCAACGAAATCAACCTCCGGGTTCGAAGGTCGGGCTCCGTGAGCTCGACGGTCGCCGGAGACGCCCGAGCAAGGAGCGCAACGGAGGAGAGGCACCGACGGCCGCGCCCGAGCGCCCTCGAGGACCGGGGGCTCCATCCGTCGCGCTTGAGGTCGCCACCGATCGCGAGCCGCCTCTGGTCATCCTCCTCGGCGAGGAGGCACGAGCCGCCGGGGGTCCCACGAGACCCGGTGGACCGTGGAGGACGGGTCTGAATGAATATGAGGTTGGCCCACAAGCCGGCCCGATGAACGAGCTCACGCCGAACGCGAGCACGGACCTCACTCGAGGCAAATCCGCTTTAAAGCTCGCAAGAGCGCTCGACTTCGCCTGCGCGGTAAAAGTCGGGTTCAAGCTCGCCGCCCTTCCTAAAGGAACCCGGAGGGCACACCACGGCACGAGCATACGCCAAAATAAGCCTCCACGAGGACACCACGTCCCTCCCGCGGCCTCGGGGGCTACACCCGCGTGTGCGCTCACGCGCACCCCAAGCAAGGAAGTCGGTCCCTAACCCGATAACGGCAACACAAGGCGGCGCCACAAGGGGGGTCCGCCCTCCTCCAAGGCTCGGGGGCTCTTGTGGGACACAGATATTCCGAACTAAGTCAATCATCCTAATCCGTCCCTAACCGGGTATTAGAAGGAGGACGTGATCGTTAGCCATGGGGACGACACCCGCGACGACGAAGGTCGAGACCCGCAGAACAGTATCCCCGTCTCGCCTCGAAGAACTCGCGGACGCGAAGGGCCGAGGGACGAGCTCGAGCTCGTCCGGGGAAAGAGTTCCGTCTCGAACGAGCTCCCCGGGGAGCGCGGGGGATATGACGAGCTCCGCTGGACGACGAGCTCCTCTCCGTTTCGGACGAGCTCCCAAGCGCCAAATCCGAGGGAGATCGGGAGAATCCCCGACGCCAGCGGTTAGAGCCAAAGATCGCAGCTACACGGCCGGCGCCGCGATCTTCACGACAGGATCTCGTGTCGGAGAGATCGCCGGCGACACGGGAGAGGCACGGAGGCTTTCGGACCACGCCTGGGCAAACGACAAACATAAGAGAGGCGACCACTACGCGACAAGAATGACCTCAACGGACGGTCGAGCTTTATATCGAGCTCTCCGGCCACACATTTTCCTCGCGACCCTGGGCACGAGCATTTAATGGGCGGCGCCTCAATGATCTCGCCGCGCGGCTGCCGGCGCGTGCCGACGGGCGGCGGGGACGTAAAGCACGGCGGCGGGGGACGAGCTTATTGTCCCCAACCACATCGACCGACGAGCTCGAACTGCGTCACCCGCACGCATAGCGTGTCGGGATACGGAGCCGCCCCTATTCTACCCTACGACGGCCGTGGCGTGCCGGAAGTAGGGCGGCGTTCATCTTGGCGCCGCCACGCCCGGACAACCCGACGTGCGGAGCATTGGAAGGGAACTTTTCCTCTTCACCCCCAAAAACTTGTATTCCTTCTATTTCTAAGACCCTCGGCTCGGTGGCCCCGTGAGCTCCCCTTATGACTATAAAAGGGAGGGTTACGCCACGAGGGGAGGGCAAGCCCTCTAGCACACGGAAAGCACACACACACATCACTTTCGATTTCACTCATCACGTTGAGACACGGGAGCTCATCTCCCTCTCTCCCCGGCTTGTATGCGCCCGATACGGCGTTCGAGCTCGATAGTGCCACACACTGGACTAGGGTGCTTTCGATTGCCCCGAACCGGTATAAATCATCGTGTCATTATTCTCGAGCTAGGCCATCGTTGCACACATTAGCCGGTCGGGATATTGTGACCGAGTGGTATACGACCACGACATGCCAAAACAAGTTGCAACTACATCCCTCCATTCTTTGTGATCGTGCTCTTGGGCGGGCAGGACTTGAATGGGAACTAATCATAGATTTGCAAAACAAGTAACCCTAGGCTAGTGTCGGAGAGGAAAGCTACAGTGAACATGGACACGACCCAACCCGCCCAGGAAGAAAGGGTTAGGCCTTGTTTAGATGGCTAAAAATTGTAACCGAATGTCACATCGTACACTGTAACACGTTTCGTTTGTTAGTGGTAAATATCATCCTAACATGGAGTAACTAGGCTCAAAAGAATCGTCTCGCAATGTTCATCTAAACTGTGTAATTAGTTATTTTTTTTACCTACATTTAATACTCCAAACATATGTCTTTTGATGTATTTAATGTGATGTGATGGAGAGAAAGTGGGAAAAAGGTTAGAAATTTTAGCCATCTAAACAAGGCCTTAGTCGACTCTTTTTTTTTTTTTGTACTCCTACTATTATCATTGTATATAAAATAAACGGCGTGCAGGGGTGGGCCCAACCTCTCGCTCCTTGCTAATCAAAGCCTGGCAGTAATTAATCATTATTAGGTCCTCTAACCTAATGATGAAGGCAGTAGAAGATCCCTGGAGACCCGGTGAAGGAAGGGTCACTCTTCCCAAACTGTCCCTCCCTGTCTTTTTTCCTTTTCCCTGTCTCCCTTGTGCTTCATCTCACCTCACCTCACTCCCAAAAGCAAGCAGGAGAGTGAAGTGATTACCTCACCCGGCACCGGCAGACAGACAGCCGCCAAAGCAGTCCAAGAGGAGGAGCACCGCACCGCACCGAGCTCGAGCATCTCCACTCCACGCGCGCCCCATGCCCGTCGTCTGCTCCACCTCCACCTCCACCTCCATGAGGGCTAGCTGAGCAAGACAAGCAAGGGAATCTCTCCCCCATTCGCCTCCATCTGATCTGCCTCCCGGCGGGCGGGGCGGGCGGTTCCATCTTTCCCCTCCAGGTAATGTAATGCCGCTTCTCTTCTTGCTTGCTTTGCAATGTCTCAAGCACTGGATTTGGGATTTGGAGGAGGACCTCTGTTCCTCCTCTGCGGCGGGGCGGGGCGGGGCGGGGCGCGGCAGAGATGGTGGGATGTTTCCCCCAAAGGACACGAGATTTGATCCGCGCGCTACTGTCATCTGCTGGCCTGGGTTGGGTGCCAAAACATGGGATTTTCTTTTAATCTTCTTGCAGGCTCATTTCCTTCTGAAAATGCCATGCCTGCCTGTTACCTCTACTTTTCAACCATAGCCTGCCTGCCTGTTGGATGACGGGAGATCTGGCCACCGCTTAATCTGTTCCTTGCAAAGGGACCAAACCTTTTCGACCACATTCAGTTGCCGCACTTGGAATTTTGCATTTCGAATTCCATTCAAGTGCACCCTTTTGCTCCATTTCATTTGCTTCTGTTCAAACAGAGCTACAGATCCGCTGTTTGCTGCTGCTCATCAGTTCCCCCTTTTCTTTTTTTTTTTAATGTTCATCAGTGGGTCATGCTTGGCCTCTGCTTTTATATTGAAAATCTTCTCGAATTCTAGTATCAGTTTTTTGGGCTAAAGCGTGCGTGTATAAGAATTATGTATGTTTTGCAGCAATGCGCTATCTATATGGCTATCTTGTACTAGTTTGCAAGTAAAAGAAAGCATGGCGCACTCTGCATCCCCTCTTTTGGCAACACTCAAATTTCATGGACCTTACATTGTAGGTTTCATCTATGGGGCAACATGCTGGCTTCAAGCACGAGGGTCATTCTGCATTCGGAGCAGCTCCTCAAACTTCGGAGGCCTCTTGCTGCACCAGTGAGGAAAATGATAGTCGGAACACAAGATACCATCAGTTGAAATGCTCAGAGAGCGACTCAGCGCAGCTACACCTGGACTACATCCCAAATTTCCACTGCAAGAGCTTGCCAACAAGAAGCCGCAAGACAAATGCTGAACAGAGTGTCATAGGGAAGCGTGGTTCTATGTACCAGAGCTCTAGTGAAATTAGCAGGATCAGGAAAATCCAGGAGGGCAGGAGGAAAATTGATTCTGCATTTGATGGGGACGCATTTCTGTCCTTTGATATTGTCGATGCTTCCTCTCGCCCTAGCACAAGTGGAGCTTATCTGCACCCCCATCAGAATCGGAGGTCAGGCGCTAAGCCTTCCGTGGAGACTGCTCGTAAGATTAATCGGCGTCAAAGGACTTCCTGGACCTCTCATTCCGCGAACTTCCTGATGAGAATTTTAAGCTAGGCCGACCACGCTTGGACAGTACCTTGTTGAAAAATGATGGTTTCTTGGAGATTTCTCTTGAGAAAGAGATAACCAAGGGTGGCCCCTGCAGAAATGCAGCTCCTGTCTTGCTAAACACTGAATCAGGTAAATGCTCTGGAAACAAATTACCTGCACAAGACGAGGGGGTGCCCAAGTCAGAATAACTGTGGTGAGAGGGGGAGGGATTCAGCAAGCAGTTCCAAATCAACACCTGTGAAAGCAAGCTCCCTTGATGGTACCTGTCAATCTAACAGTGTTCAACATCATATTATAGAGAACAGCACTAAAGCTCGATCAAGCCCCTTCAAGAAGATGCTGGACCCTATCATGAAGTCCAAATCTCTTAGGAGCCCGTCTCTCATGGAAAAAGGAGACTCCAACTCTGGGACATGTAGCAAGAAAAATTCCATGTCTCGAAAAATCACTGTTGGGTGATTTTTCAAGAACTGAACAAGCATCTAATTGCCAGCCCAATGGACAAACACAGCATGTCAAATCTGCTTTGTCACCTGCTCATCTTCAAGCGGTTCTTAGATTGGATTCCAAGAATGGTGTACAGGTTTATGAATTTTGTGTTGACGGCCCAGAAGAATCCATTTCCGCCAGGAATTGGAAAACTGGAGATGAGTTGAACTCTATATACACCTTCCATAGTGGTGGGAAACGATCCAGTGCTGCTGGAAGGATCTCCAAAGATGGAGGCTTGAATTTACCTCCAATTGTAGGGCAGGTGCAGGTTTCATCTTATTTATGCTCTGAAGTTGGAAAAGATGGTACGGTGAATAACTCTGTCATCACTGAGTTTGTTTCATACGATATTGCTCATGCAAGACGGATTGTTGAGGAAAAGACCCAATGTACAGAGACCCCTCAACAGCCACTGTGCGGTGTCGTTGATAAATCAATCTCCGGTGATTCTCCCCAGAGGATCAATCTGATGGAAGAGAACAAGATTGGGAGAAATAACTCGGATGTATCAACATCTTGCCCATGGTCTGAAGAAGATCTTTATCCTCATTTGGAGATTGCAGCAACTGTGATAGAGATCCCATTTAATAAAGACAAGTGCAAACAAATGAAGAATGGTTCATCTCCTTGTACTGTCAAAGTTGTTACACCTAGTGGACTGCATGGTTCACCTAGTGATGATGAAGCCAGCCCATCTCCCTTGCTGGATAGATGGAGGTATGGCGGGGGTTGTGATTGTGGCGGATGGGACATGGGTTGTCCCATTGAAATTCTTGGCAATGCATGTGATAATAACTGGGCTGAGTCTATAACCACCAATGCAAAACATCCCATGGAGCTCTTTGTTCAGGTACATTGCACAGTACCCTATTCTTTTAGTAGTTTATGACTCGGGTGTTATGAGGATACTGTGGTGCCTCAAAGCGAATCTATGAATGACTAAAATGTTTTCTAGAAGTAACTTGCTGCTCAAAACAATTATCCACTTAGTTTTTGCAGCAATTCTTTCTAGAAGTAACTATATAAATTGAGGCTTGCTTACTGGCTGGCATCCTAGAAGCTGAAAAAAAATTAGCCTTTCTAAGTTAAGGACAACAGACCCGTTGTTGGTGCCAGAATCTAATTTTGCTGGCAAGTATATGGTTACACACCCCAGATCATCTAGATGAGAGCAGCTGTGCTGTGTTATCTTTTTCTTTGCTTGAAAAACTGATGTGTGCTCATTGTTGAAACAGGGTAGCAAAGAAGAGGTCCCTGTCCTTTGTATGAAGGAGAATGGGAGAGGACAGTTTTTGGTGGATTTCCATGGGCGACTATCAGTATTCCAGGCATTCTCAGTTTGCATCTCTCTGCTTCACTGTTCTGAAGCTTCGATCGCCATCAGTCTCGAGAAGGGGAAGCAGAAGCTGTACTCCAGCTCACTCAAGTTGCTCCTTGAGGAGGACGTGAGACACCTAATCGAGGCAGTGACGGCTGAAGAGAAGAAGCAGCAGAAGAAGAAGAAGCGGAGAGAAAAGGCGCCTCCATCTGTTGTGCTTGACCCGCCTTTTTCTCCCATTGGAAGAGTATAGCGAGGCAGAGAAGAAGCCATTGCGTGTAACATTGTTATTATGCATCGGTCATGATCATGTTGATATTTTCTTTTTTACTGAAGGGGCAAATTTTATGCTGTTCATAAGGATGGGGGTTGCATACTTGCATGTAGTGTTAGATTTTAGCAGGCAGTAAGGTCTAATGTACTGTTTGAGATGTTGAATAGAAGAAAGAAAAAATTAGGAGCCCGTTCCATGTTTACAGTTGGAAGAAGATAAGTGAATGGAGATAAGCTGGCTGGCTGTCGCCTCTGTATGTAAAACATCATCACCTGGAACATGAAGTAGTGTTGATTGTTCACTCTGAATGCGCATTTGAAATTTGCAGTTTGAACTGGCTGGAGGTGCATTGCATTGGAACTGACAGTTATCAATGTATATTTGTTAGGGTTCCTGGAACGCAGTGCCAGTTGAAGGCGTTGTTGGTGTGATTTGTTTAACAGCATTGTGTTATGCCAGGAGGTTGGAGTTAAGGCAGTGCAAAACGTTGTCGGGATCTTGCGTGTTGTTGGCTCATGTCATAGCGCTGAAGAATGGAATCCTATGGTTTGACTGGAAGGAAATTCTGGCCAACTGGATGGAACGGAGGGAGCCTCAAGGCCTGACCAAGGCCTGACCTGACCTAAACGGAACGGATGGAAGACAAGGACAAAGAGTTGGAGCTGGTGGACCATGTTGACCAAGATTTGGAATTCCGATCTGATCTGACCACCTTTTGCTTTGCTTTGCTCTGTTCCCTGGTTCTGGGACCTGGATAAAGAGTACTAGAATTAAGTGAAGCAGACGCGCGGCTCATTTTTGCTTGGTGTTTTCGCTACCGCAACCTGCGCTTTTGTTGGGTGTAAAAGCAAGGAAGAGGCCTTTTCACTTTTCTGCACTCCGGGATTTCTACTGTTTTTTTTTTTTTTTCCCCACACCACACAGACACTTCATTTCAATAATAAAACTGCAGATCCATTGCTCGTACTTCATCAGGTTTGGCAATACTCTACCATCGTCGAGATTTGTTTCGAGAAACAAGCAAGGTCCAAAGCCATCTCTACTACTACGCATCTCGTATTTCGAGCAATTCAAATTTATAATAAAAAAATAATTTTATATATTTAATTAACAATTAATTAATGATAAAGATATATAGCATGACTAATCTAATGATGTCATTTTATCGTGCATATTTGTATTTTTATTTATTTCATTCAAATTTAAAGGTTGGTTATTTCTTCGAAAGTATTAGTAGGAGATTATTATTATTATATTATTTATTTAAGAACGGAGAGAGTAGTAGTCCACTAAGCATAGCAACACCTTTTTGAAACAAGGAAAGTAAAGTCCAAAGCAGCAGCAGCAGGAGGTATAGAAATGGTGAAGAAGGAAATAGAGGAGGATGAGGGCGGCGGCTATGGCGCCACCGCCGCCATCCCCATGGCGCCGCCGTCCTCGGTCTTCTCGCCCCCTCGGCATCGACTTCCTCCTCCGCCGCCGCAGCTGGGGTTTTGGCCCCGCCAATGCCCGCCTCGATCCCAGGCCTGCGGGCGCCTTCCCCCCTTCGTGCGGGCCATGGGCACCCGCGTCGACCCGCAGCCGCCGCAGCCGCTCACGGCCCCTCCTCGTCCTCTTCCTCGTCCGCCGCCACCGCCACCGCCTATACCGGAGAAGCGCCGGCGGGGGCGCCCACGCAACTGCGACCGCCTCCTCCCGCCGCCGCCAGGATTCCACCTACGGCCACCGCCGGCGCTGCCTGCCCACGGCCAACCTTCCTCTAGTAATCCAACTTAACTGCCTTCCTAATTTGTTTCCTGCCCACTAATCGATTTGCTGATGAATTCTGTCGCTGTGCTGTGGACAGGGCAACCCTTTCCCGAACAATTGGATGGGCTCCAGCCGCACGTGCTCAAAATACATGTGGGAGAGGTATGCTGTGCTCCCTCTGCAGTGCAGTGCAGCAATCCTTTTAGCTACCTGCTAGGGTTCTTGTCTATGGATTGTGGAATGCTAACTGGATTGTTCAGTCTCAGCATGTATTGAGTTTACCTGTCAAAATTAGGAGTTTTCAGCGCTTGCATTCCACTTTCCTAAGCAACTCATATCTGCAGCGATGCCTTTTGTCTTGTAAATAGCAGCTCAACTACATTCTAGACACAAATTTGCATAACTTGAGGAACCTAACCATTGTACCTAACCTGACAGGTTTTTAATCTGTCAAATTATTAATCAGCCATAGAACCATGGAACCCTGATCTGGGACATCATAACTTGTATTGTTGGGCTAGTAGAGCCATAGCCATGACACTGCCCACAAGGCGTAGCTTATTTATGTTGTGGGCATTGCCCATCGTTCTTGTTATGCTTGATCATCCCAACTCTGCTTCTGCCCTTACTTATCTTGTTGTCTTTCGTATGGAGTTTATTTTTTATCTATACACGGCCCAATTTTTTATCTTGTTTATTTTTGTATGGAGTTTATGCTATAGATTGGATTCATCTATGGAATTTGATTATCTGAAAATGATTGTGCAGGATATTGTATCAAAGATCGTGCAGGTGTCAAAAATAATTGGGAAGGCCGTCTGTGTTCTCTCAGTGTTTGGGTCTGTTCAGGATTGCTGTCTACTCCACTCTGCTGTCACCTTAAATCACAAGGTTTAAACATTTACTCTCTTTATTCGAAAAGGTCGCATGCCCAAAGTTTTTAAACTTTCACATGCTGCATTGTTCATTGCTTTCTAATCTTCGCGAGGGTCCTTTGGAAATCATTCATGTGTTTGGATCCATTTTGACATCTGATAGCCCTGGGTGCTTATCTGTGACCCTTGCTTGTGGTGATTGTTCTGTTGTCGGTGGCGTTGCAGTTGGACCTCTCATAGCTGCAACACCTGTACAGGTACATTCAAATGTTCAGACTTGAGTTATTCAATACTTTGATACATGAATTTGTGGAAACTATTGCAAACAGTTTCTTTAGTCTTTAAAGTTGTTTTATGTCTTATCACAGTAAGAATAATGTGGATCTATGTAGTTATTCTTTTCCTAGTTGCTTAGTTATCCATTTGTTGTGTACTTCATAGTTCATACCTCCATGAAGCGTATATATGTAAATAGTAGACGATAACAAACTTTTTGGACATGTGAATCTGTTAAGAATCGGAGAAGGAACTTGTTATCTGACTTAGCTCTGCTTCTAAACCATAGATTTAATGTAATGGTTCTTTCTTCGGAGTTCTATGGATCTGTCTACACACCCACCCACCCCACAAAAAAAAAAAAAACTAACCTAATGTACACCTTGCAGGCAATTATTGGAAGCTTCCACAATGATGCTTTCCAGGCAAACAAGAAACCTAAGCTCATTGCATGTTACCCAAGTTCTCATGTTCCTACTGGTTATGGGGTCACACACACTGGCACTGGCAGCACACCTTACCTCAGTTCTCAGGTTGCAGTTGGCACTGAGAGCATGTGTTGCAGCAATTCTAAGGTTACCACTGGCAGTTGGAGAAAACATGATCCCAGTTCTTGGTTTCCCATTAGCAATGGAAGCACACATCACTCCAGTTCTCAGGTTACTGTTGGCGATGGAAGCACACCTTTCCTCAGTTCTCAGGTTGCAGCTGGCACTGAGAGCATGTGTTGCAGCAATTCTAGGGCCATTGGCAGTTGGAGAAAACATGATCCCAGTTCTTGGTTTCCCATTAGCAATGGAAGCACACATCACTCCAGTTCTCAGGTCACTGTTGGCGATGGAAGCATACATCACACCAGTTCTCAGGTTACTGTTGGCAATGGAAGCACGCATCACACCAGTTCTCAGGTTACTGTTGGCAATGGAAGCACACGTCACCCGAATTCACAGGTTACCATTGACACTAGAAGCATGTGCTGCCTCAGTTTTGAGGCTGGCATTGGAAGTTGGAGTAAACATGACCCCAGTTCTTGGTTTCCCATTGGCGTTGGGAGCACAAATCACTCCATTTTTCAAGTTACTATTGGTGATGGAAGCACACATCACCCCAATTCTCAATTTACTGTAGGTACTGGGAGCACACAATACCCCAGCTACCAGGTTCCCATTTGCAATGGGAGCAAATATGAATCTGATTCACATGTCACAAAGGGTGACACAAGCACAAGTATCGCCAATTCTCTGGCTACTGTTGGCTATGGGATTAAACATCAACCCGATTGCCATGTCACTGTTGGCAACGGGGGCACAAGTAACACCAATTCTCAGGATATTGCTGGTCATGGAAGCACACATTACCCTGAGTCTCTGCCTGCTGTTGGCGATGGCAGCATGAACAATGCCAATTCTGAGGTTGCATTAGGAGATGGGAGCACAGATAAGGGAAATTCGCAGGACACCCTTGTTGATGGCAACACGAATTGCCCCAGTTCTAAGGTTTGTGTTGGCAACAGAAGCACCTGTTACCCCAATTGTAAGGTTGTTGGTGGTGATAGGAGCGCTCCACCTTCTGAAGTCTCCAACCCAGAATATGCACCCTGCACTGTAGTGGAACATGGTGGACCGAGTGGGATCGATGTGAAGCCCTCGCAAGTGATGGCTTAACTTAGTAGGTGATTTAACTCGGCCAGCATGATATCAAAAAAAAACTCGGCCAGCATTATGTTTTCCTCTGAACACAATAGAGAAGTACATGTTGTGGACAGTGAAGATGTTATGTTTTTGTGTATGACCAAAGTATCTCTTGGGGTTGTAGGAAGTTTAGTCCAGCAGCAGTTGCGTTCTTTGTAGTGTTGGGTTTCCCAACTTAGAGCTGTGGTGCAGTTTGTTATAGCTTTAATTGCTAACAGTGTTAGATTTGTGTTGAGGTGTATCAGACCAGAAAATTTAACATAGCCGAAGGGTTCGTTGTGCTGAATTGAGCTTCCATTATTTTACTCCTATATGATGATGATAGTGTCAGATTTGTGCTGAGGTGTATCAGATCAGAAAATTAAACATAGCCGAAGGGTTCGTTGTGCTGAATTGAGCTTCCATTATTTTACTCCTATATGATGATGATAGTGTTAGATTTGTGCTGAGGTGTATCAGATCAGAAAATTTAACATAGCCGAAGGGTTCGTTGTGCTGAATTGAGCTTCCATTATTATACTCCTATACGATGATCTTTGCAAAGGCAGTTGGTGAAAAGGGCATATCTGGTGCAGTAAGCAGGGCTCGGCTGCAAGCCTGCAACAGAAACTGATCATATGAGTTGAAATTGAATGTTTGTACTAGATAGCTGCCACATTAAACCAATGAGTTGAAATTGAATGTCTGTAGATAAAAAGATGTGATATGTTTAGCTAGTCGATGTCATTGTTATTCTCTCTGTAACTTTGGGACGGTCGGCTCGGCAGGGTCAGCTAGCCGTGGAATGTGAGTGTGAATGAAAACTCTTGTGTGGTAAGCTAATTATTACTCCATTAGCATTGGTATAAGTCTAGCCTGCTACATCCAAAAATAGAAGTCTAGCCTGCTGAGTGGGCCACGAATTTGCCGGGTGTCACCTAATGGGCCGCTTGATCCAGGAGGCATCCATAGATAAGCTATGGCTCTGCTAGTTCACACTTTAGATTTATATAGGCGAAACACCCTGTATTGTTTTTCATTCCTTACAACGTACGTACAGATGACACTCGAAGGTGTTAGATTTGGGCAGATCGAATGAGATAAAACATGAATAGTGGAACAAATTAATAACAAGGGGGGCATACACCATGTGATGTCAGCCACAGCCTCGCAATGCACTTGAAGAAGCAAGACGACGGTGACGCACTGATACATCTGAGTGAGAATCTCTATCCACCTGTTGAGATGGGAGTAAGACCGGTCAAAACATGGGACACTTTTGCGGATCCTAGCTGGATGTGCTTTTTTAATCTGACAGTAGTTGAATGGAGGGGCACATGCAGTGCACATGCATGAGCAGCCGACCACCAGTCCATGCTGGGCGCGGCATGTGATGTGCACTGGCACAGCTCAACAGCAACACAACGGCAAGACAGGAGCGAGCCAGCAGAGAGATCCAAGACAGTCAGGTAGGGGAGGGATCCCCACAGGACAAGCTGCTCGTGGATCGATCTGCTTGCAGCTTTGCAAGATGATGATGGGTGAATACAGCTAGAAAATGTTGAGCTGCTCTCCATGATCATCCGAGAAAACAAAATGATTTTTTATGCTCTCCATCCAATCGTCGCAAAACACCCATTTCTGCAAGAATAGGAATCGGGTAACATACAGCACGGGCAACATCACAGGCTCATCCCCACCGACACTTCTGATGAAAATCAGAAATCGCTAACAAAGCACCGGCAACAGAGAGATCAAGATCAGCCGTCAACATTAACTGATCAATCAAAGGAATCGTCTGAACTCATGGTGCTGCTCTGCACAAGCTGTAACAACAAAACACACCAGCCCTGATTAAAATAGCAGATGACAGCCCCTTATCACAGCCGAATAGAGTATTTGACACCATTAGGTAGACATAACAAGCAAAAAGTCTGAATCCCCTTAGGTTAACATATAATAGCAATGAAAACACTAACAAATTGTCAGACTTAGGACAGTCTCACATGACACTGAGAATTCAGAAAGCAAAGCAACAGGGTATTGCAATTCCTATCCCCTTGTGTTGTGCCACAAACGGAACAAGTACCCGCAGCTACTACTAATTAACGAAACGACACTAGGTAACTGATCAACACATACTACTGACAGCAAGATGAATACTAATTAGGAGGCATGCAATGCAGCAAATGATTAGTTTCTGACGGATGATAAGCACAGCACGGCACGGCGAATGAATCTAGTCCTGGAGGTCTCCTTCCTCCTCGTCCTCGTACTCGCCCTCCTCGTCGGCGGTCGCGTCCTGGTACTGCTGGTACTCGGACACGAGGTCGTTCATGTTGCTCTCTGCCTCGGTGAACTCCATCTCGTCCATGCCCTCCCCGGTGTACCAGTGCAGGAAGGCCTTGCGCCTGAACATGGCCGTGAACTGCTCGCTGACGCGGCGGAACATCTCCTGGATGGAGGTGGAGTTGCCGATGAAGGTGGAGGCCATCTTGAGCCCCGTGGGCGGGATGTCGCAGACGGTCGACTTGACGTTGTTGGGGATCCACTCGACGAAGTAGGACGAGTTCTTGTTCTGCACGTTGAGCATCTGCTCGTCCACCTCCTTGGTGCTCATCTTGCCGCGGAACATGGCGGACGCCGTGAGGTAGCGCCCGTGGCGCGGGTCGGCGGCGCACATCATGTTCTTGGCGTCCCACATCTGCTGGGTGAGCTCCGGGACGGTGAGCGCGCGGTACTGCTGGGAGCCCCTGGAGGTGAGCGGCGCGAAGCCGACCATGAAGAAGTGCAGGCGCGGGAACGGGATGAGGTTGACGGCGAGCTTGCGGAGGTCCGAGTTGAGCTGGCCCGGGAAGCGGAGGCAGCAGGTGACGCCGCTCATGGTGGCGGAGATGAGGTGGTTGAGGTCGCCGAAGCTGGGCGTGGTGAGCTTGAGCGTGCGGAAGCAGATGTCGTAGAGCGCCTCGTTGTCGAGCACCATGCACTCGTCGGCGTTCTCGACGAGCTGGTGCACGGAGAGCGTGGCGTTGTAGGGCTCGACGACGGTGTCGGAGACCTTGGGCGACGGGAAGACGGAGAAGGTGAGCATCATCCGGTCGGGGTACTCCTCGCGGATCTTGGAGATGAGGAGCGTGCCCATGCCGGAGCCGGTGCCGCCGCCGAGGGAGTGGCACACCTGGAAGCCTGAGCATACAGATCCAAGTGAGTCGCTCGCAGATCTATCTAAATCTAAAACAAGCAAAACAAGACCCAACCAACCTTGCAGGCAGTCGCAGTTCTCCGCCTCCTTCCGCACGACGTCGAGCACCGAGTCGATGAGCTCGGCTCCCTCGGTGTAGTGTCCCTTGGCCCAGTTGTTCCCGGCCCCGGACTGGCCGAAGACGAAGTTGTCGGGGCGGAAGATGTGGCCGTATGGCCCCGAGCGCACCGAGTCCATGGTGCCGGGCTCCAGATCCATGAGCACGGCGCGGGGCACGAAGCGGCCGCACGATGCCTCGTTGTAGTAGACGTTGACGCGCTCGAGCTGGAGGTCGGAGTCGCCGCCGTAGCGGCCGGTGGCGTCGATGCCGTGCTCCGCGCACACCACCTCCCAGAACTTGGCCCCGATCTGGTTGCCGCACTGGCCGCCCTGGATGTGGAGGATCTCCCTCATGGCGGCCGGCTGGGGGAATGGATTCGGAGGCGGCGGCGGGGAAGAGAACAGATCTGGAAGTGGGGAAGCGGGCGTCAGGGGAGTGTTAGGGTTTGGGAGGGGCCTTTGCCTTCGCTTTATACTAAGTAACGGCGAGGGCGCAACGGGAGGAGGGGAATGCCAATGCTGCCTGACGCCGTCCATTCCCTTTCCACCCATCGGAGCAGAGGGGAATTCGAATTTTGAAATTTTTTGGAGTGGATAACGGCGGAGCGTGGAGCCAGCCTGGGCCCTCCTGGGGCAGTGTGCCTGCCAGCATGCTCCACCCTGGTCCCCTCCAACGGTCGGCGTGCATGGGTTTTGGGCTGGACCTGGATAGATAGTGCAACCGATTTGGGTCGCGGCGTCCAGTTACTACTACCTTACTGTTTAGTGGCCCGGCCTTGCATCACAATGGCCCGTCCTGGTGGTACTGGCCCACGATTCGCGGGGCAGCGGGCAAAGCAGAGACGGGCCGGCCTCCTGCTCCTCCTACCTCTGCCACCGCCTCCCAACTCCCACCGCGCAGGGGCCGACGGCAACGGGAGGGGACGGGAGAGGAGAGGAGAGGCGGCAGAGGTGGGGGCGGAGAGAGGCTGCGCCGGGCCACTCCGTTCGGTGCCTCCGGGTCCGAGAGGGATCGAGGGAGAGGTAGCGCCCGGAGCCCCTTCGCCAAGGTTACGGAATGGCGGTAAGACTTTCCTTTCTCTCCCCTGCTCTGTCCCCTTCCATGTACTGTGCAGAGATGATCTCCCGCGCCACGAATTGTGGAGAGATGATCTCCCGTAGTCTGGTCCACTGCTACGGTTACATTGGGGGTCTGTGATGTCTCCAGGTTATTGTGGTGTGCTACTTCACATATTCGTCTGCTCAATGTTGGGGTTTTCTTAACACTGGATTGATCTAGAGCTTGCATTCTGGACCGTTTTTCGTGATTGTACTGTTGGTCTATGTGCCTGGAGGATGTTTACTTCTTAATTCGTGTCACAGCACCTGGTCAGCGACAGTGATGGCAGTGACAGCTTCGAATGGGATAGTGATGGCAACGAGGAGCAAGCAGCGAGCTTCAACGCTGCTGGTGCTGGTTCGTCAGCAGCGAACAATGATGATCCAGCTGGGGTGGGGGTGGCTATATTTGGTAATCATGAATACTCTTGTTACCTTGTTTCTAGTGGCTACGATTTTCATGTTTCGGTTTGTTTGTGAGGCTCATTTTAAGGTTGCTAATGGCAATGGGAAGGCTGGGCAATCTGCCTCTTTGGTTCAGGAGTATATGGACATGGGTTTTGCAAAAGAGCATGTTATGAGGGGACAATGCTACTTAGCTAACAACCCATTTCTCATTTACTTAGATTCTAGGTGATTTTATAGTCTATCTGACATCTGCCTTTTCTTTCATCAGGGGATCATGGAGCAGATTCATTAATTGAGCTTCTTCTCACTTACCATCATTTGGATGCTGGTGGGACAAGCACCAGAGTTGCTAACTCTGCTGATGATCCTGGAGACGAGGTATGATTGACACAACTCTCTTCCTAGCAGCAGTAGTGTATCCTAACAGACGCAAATTGAGCACATAGACTTAAAAAGGTTCCCAACTTCCCAGTTTGGCCTTATTGTGGCTCCAACACTGATTATGATCTATTTCTTTTTTGATACCTGTGCAAATCGATTGCTGATCCTGAGAATTGAAGGCTCTGTAGTGCAACAACATTCCTGTTCAACTCTAACATTGAATTTGTATTGTCCTTTCTGGTGTTTGGCATGTGACTTCATGTAGTTGAGTTTTTTTTTTTTTTTTTTTTTTTTTTTGACAAGGTGTAGTTGAGAGTTGATTCAAGTGAACTACAACTGGACTTACATTTTTTTACACATTAAACTCTGTTTTTCTCACTAAAAAAGCTAATTGTTTTCCTAACTTGTCCATAGTTATGATACTTCCCATTTTTTTAGCACATTACAAGTATTGTTGTTTTGTCCTTTGGATGGTAATTGCAATGCTAGTTTATGTAGCTTGTCAACTGTATTCTCTTCTCAGTGTTTTCCTGTGCTTTCTTCACAAGATTTCTTACATGAGATGTCATAGAAGGAAAAAAAATTGATTCCTTAGTTAAAATGGGGTTTCCTGAAGATGAGGCTGCACTGGCTATTACTAGATGCGGTGTGCTCTCTGAACCTTTGTTCCATGCACCTCTGTTTACCTTAGATTCCTGAGCAAAATAAACTAAGTTTCCAACTTTGAAAGTAGGATATGCTCTCATATATATAGAATAAATCAGTTAAATAATAACATTGTCATGCTTAATTATATGTCAAACTTTCTATTGGTTTATCTCTGGATTTTGAGAATTTTCCTCAAATGTTGTATGTTGGAACTCATAAATTGGCTGCAATCTTATCTAGAATGGTCGATTCTTGTTGTCAAATATAACTGTTTTTGCATGTTTTATGCAACTCATACCACTCAGATTCTGTCCTTGCCCCTGTTTTATTTTACTTATCTTTAGAGTTTATTATTTGAACTTGTCAAAGTATGCTCCAAATGTTCGTTCAAAAAAGTATGCTCCAAATGCCCCTGTTCACTGATCATGCACCTTATGTCATCTACTGTCGTTTATGGTTTAAAATTACTCAGCGGAGGAAGCATCTATTTATGTTCTGGTGGATTCAATCTATGCTTCACAGACCACAGGAGATGGTTGCTTTGGCAATTTGTCTGACTATGAGGTTCGTCTTAGATGAACTGTACATACAAGTCTATGATAATATTTAGTTCTAATTCTGTTAAAAAGAAGACTTGGTTCTAATTTAATGGTCTGATAATGGAACTGTATTTGTAATACTGTAGGATAATTCCTATCGAGGGAGAAATAAATTAAGATTCATGGATGGGGACAAAAAAAAAGAGAAAGAGATATGGAGGTTAAGCACACGGAAGTAGAGGCCTAGAGACCCATTAGATGGTAGCACTGAGGCACCAATGGCGCTTCCAAATCCAATGGTTGGATTTAACTTGCCAGACCAGTGGACAAGATCACTGGAGAGATCTGCCTTCAAATGCTATGGGTCCACCATACTTTTACTATGAGAATGTTGCTCTTGCTCTAAAAGGTGTTTGGGATACCATATCAAGATTCTTGTATGATATTCAACCAGAGTTTGTGAACTCTAAGTACTTCTGTGCTGCTGCCAGGAAAAGAGGTTATATACACAGTCTGCCACTTGAGGGCAGGTCACCCCTTCGCCCCATACCTCCAAAGACAATATTTGGAGCATTCCCTCGTACCAAAAGGTGGTGGCCATCATGGGACCCAAGATGACAGTTGATTCGCGCAGCCCTTACAAAAAGTACAAATCCACCTTCTCCAACAGTTCAGAATGGTATTGGATGAGTGTAGGAAATGGAATCTTGCTTGGATTGGCAAAAAAACAATGTTGCTCGTCTAGAGCCTGATGAGATGGAGTTTCTACTCGGCTTTCCGAAGGATCACACCAGGGGTATCAGCAGGACACAGAGGTATAAATCTCTTGGAAATTCATTTCAAGTTGATACTGTTGCTTATCATCTCCAGTCCGCAAGGATATGTACCCACAAGGCATGAATGTGTTGTCTTTATTCACTGGTATTGGAGGAGGAGAGGTGGCTCTCCATAAACTTGGTATACACATGAAGACAGATATTTCAGTAGAGAAGGAGGAGGTCAATAGGACGATTCTGAGGAGTTGGTGGGATCAGACGCAAACTGGTACTTTGATTGAGATCAATGATGTGCAGACTTTGACATTTGAGAGGATTGAGACATATATTAGAAGAATTGGCGGCTTTGATCTTGTGATTGGTGGAAGTCCATGTAACAACCTTGCTGGGAGCAACCGTCACCAGAGAGATGGTTTGGAGGGCGAACATTCTTCTTTATTCTTTCACTATGTTAGGATCTTAGAGACCGTCAAGTCCATCATGGGGCGTTTGTAGTTTTTAGAATCTTTATTGTTTTGGTTCTAGAATTGTAGCATCTTTCCTTGTGATCAAACTTGTGAATGATTTGAAGGTCAACTTGTGTAATTCTCATATCACTCTAATTTAGGCTACTTTTAATTTAATCTCCATTGATTATGTGAATTGATGTTGGTGCAATTCTGTGGCACTGTGTGGTGATCAAAATGTTGGTGCAGTTCTGTGGCACTGGCAGTTCTGATGCTAGTTTGTATTTCTGAATAAGAGATCTAGTGTCTTTGTTGCAAAAAAAAAAAATCTGAAATTGTGGAGCTGTGAGAAGGACAGTGCTATTAGCTCCAACCACCCACTGATGGTGAGGACAGAGGATGTCCTGCCACAATATGTGCACCCAACCCAAAAGATCCTGCTTTTGCTCACGGTTACCACCATACCACAACTCCACCCAAAACCATAAAAACCAGTGTGGCAACAATGAGAGCTAAAGCTTCCAGGCTCTGAATCATCAGGATGTCTGTGCCAGCATCAGCCCAGGTGCCTCACACCATACGACCTGTTGGGAGCTGCTTTAGGTTGCATCAACTATCTGCACAGAATTTAGACCGATGTGAGTTCTCGATCTCAGCTTTGGGCTTCTTTTTGAAGTGTATACATGTTGAATACAGATTCTGATGTCCCTTGTGTTTGTGTAGATCGCAGATGGTGGGGGACTGGAAAGAAGATGGTTCTTTCCACTCGTGGTGTGCTTGAATCCAGCAATGGTGCACATTCTGGTGGCCTTATGAAGAAAAGGTGAGTGGTTTCTAAGTGTTGCATTACAAAATCACTTCAAAACTGTAAAATTTTTGCGCAGAAATTGACACTGAAAGTATCATATTTACAATGAGTGTTCTAAATTCTGCATACTGTCACCTCATGCCCTGGACTATGCAGAGCTGTAGTATACAGCTGATCGAATACACTTTGCAGAAAGATTGTGAAACATCTCAGACGCTGAAGAAAAAGATATGCTGGACTACCTATATACATCACAGTACCAGATGAGGGGGATACTCGCACTCTCATTAGGTTAGGCTTATATACACTTCAACTTCAGGATCAGTAAATAAGTATAAACTTCAATTTGGTATTTGTGATATATTGCATGCAGGCCGCATAGAGGACTCCAACAGTGAGAATTTCACACACGCTGTCTCCATGCGTTTTCAGCAGAAAGAAGACATTGCAAAGTTCCAGAGCAGTGCATACTATTCGAAAATTCATGATGAGCACGTAAAACCTGTTTCCTATATACGCCTCAGCATGTAATCTTCTTTCGGTTCTTACACAATACTGATTCTCTATGCTCATAGCGCCGTGATAGTCACTGTTTGGATAACTTACAGGGCTCGGTTTCTGTAGATTTTGAGTCCGAGGTGGAAGATGACATTATACCTCTCTTTCGTAGGGGAGAGGTAACTCAAGCTACCTTGTCCTTGCGTAAATTGATGCCATTCTTTAGCTATGTAAAAGATGTGCCACTGTCCATTTTGCACTAAAACAAAAGGTTGGTCCCTGTGGCAGGATTTTAACTACGGTGTCGAGTTTATGCTGCTGATATCTTTCTTTAAGACTGCATCCAGAGAGGCAACGGAGGATGCATTAGCTTCTCTTCAGAAGTTGATCAGCCAATGCAACTCTTTTATTGTGCAGGCAACCTATGGTAAGACAACATGATATTCTTATGGTTATTCTGTCACATTGCTACTGTGATTGGGAATTTGCTGTACACGTTGCTATGGCTGAAGACATAGAACCTGTTTATCTTGTTTCACATAGACTGTTATTAACATTTGCAGTTTCTCTTACCAATACTTTTTCCCCCCAAAATCTCAAGTAACTGCTTCTAAAGTTCTAATGTTATACTTCTATTTTGTATAGGCTGCTGTTTGGATCATCCGGATAATGGATACAATCATGCTGCAGTAATCCGTTTCCCATCATGTTAGCGGGCTATAAGTTTTCTCTCATCCTATGCATCTGTGTATAAGGTAGCAGCACGGTTGCTTACTCAATCTGTCATATCATGCAGTTGACGATTTCAAGCTATTCAGGAGAGCATGGAGTACAAGGATGTAATAACTCTGCTCAAATGGATTTCATATCTTGAGTTTTCTGCAGACCACATTCGACTTACCCAAGTATATTAAAACTTGGATTTAACTTGCCAGACCAGTGGACAAGATCAGTGGAGAGAGATTTGCCTTCAAACGCTATGGATCCACCATACTTGTACTACGAGAATGTTGCTCTTGCTCCAAAAGGTGTCTGGGGTACCATATCAAGATTCTTGTATGATATTAAGCCAGAGTTTGTGGACTCTAAGTACTTCTGTGCTGCTGCCAGGAAAAGAGGTTATATACACAATCTGGGCAGGTCACCCCTCCTCCCCATATCTCCAAAGACAATATCTGAAGCATTTCCTCATATCAAAAGGTGGTGGCCATTATGGTACCGAAGATGGCAGTTCAATTGCATCCAGACTTGTGTGTCTAGTGCAAGAAACTTAGATTGGATTCGTGTAGCCCTTACAAAAAGTTCAAATCCACCTTCTCCAACAGTTTAGAAGTTTGTATTGGAGGAGTGTAGGAAATGGAATCTTGCTTGGGTTGGCAAAAACAAGGTTGCTCCTCTAGAGCCTGATGAGATGGACTTTCTACTCGGCTTTCCGAAGGATCACACTAGGGTATCAGCAAGACACTGAGGTATAAATCTCTAGGAAATTCATTTCAAGTTGATACTGTTGTTTACCATCTCTCAGTCCTCAAGGATATGTACCCACAAGGCATGGATGTGCTGTCTTATTCACTGGGTATTGGAGGAGCAGAGGTGGCTCTACATACGCTTGGTATACACATCGTGGGGCGGTGTGCCTGCCAGCCTGCTCCTCCCTGGTCCCCTCCAACGGTCGGGGGATCAATCGGTGTGCATGCTTTGGGCTGGACCTCGATAGTGCAACCGATTGGGCTCATGGCGTCCAGTTTCTACCAACTGTTCAATGGACCGGGCCTTGCATCACAAGGGCCTGGCCTGGTGGCACTAGCCCACGTGCGTGCAACTGCTTCGGTGCTTCCTGCTTAATAGTGTTTTTTTTTTCTTTGCTCAGGGAATGGATATGGCACTTTCAAAGCTTAATAGTGGTGGATGAGTTCATATATTTCCTGAAGGAAGCCGTTCAATGGATGAAGGGAAAATCATTGCTCTTGTCCATTTTCTAAAAGAATACTAGGCAACCGATCGCCATCACTTTGTTTATGTCTGCAAAGCAAGACAAATAAATGGGCAGTGTTTGCAGGATTAGGGTCGAAGTTGACTGGTTGCAGAGCAGCAGTTGTGGCAGTTGGTTGATTGGGAAGGATTTGGCATAGGGAGTTTCTCATATTTATTTTGACTTTTTGAGAATTATTGTCACTACAAAATTGATGTAGTTACAAATTTGTTGGGAGTTTTGGGTGTAGTCGAAGGGGTTCTGAACAAGATGTTCATTTTGGCTCCATCTCTTGCATTATTGTACCCTTTGTTTCTGAAAATAAAAACTAAAGGTAAAACGTGATGTGCAAAAATACGGCATACCTCTTGTTTCCATCCTCTTCGCCCTTTTTTTTTTTTTTTTCTTGAAACCATATCCACTGACACTGAAATGTATGTTCTGTTCTACTATTTCTCGTTCACATAGCAAAGTTTTGGACCAATATTTTCTTCCTTTATGACATTGGATGATCTTTTCGTGTACCTTTTACTTTTCATCATGTTTATGACTTCTGTACCTGGTGAAGTGCCTTAAAAAAGTATGGAATTGCAAGTGTATTCTTAATTGTTTCCGTTGCAACGCACGGATATGATCGTAGTATAGATAGATAATAGACCAAGGGTGTCACATGTGGACGCACAGACACGTCAAAAATTATCTTCCATCTGAACAAAAAAAAAAACAGAGCCCCTATTTCCATCTAAAAATAGTCGACCCAATTGAAAAAACATAAAAATCAGTCATGACATTATATGGCTTTCTTTTTTTTTGGCGAAAAAGGAACTATATTAATAATTAACCAGTATCATTACAAGCAAAGGACTGAACAAAGTCCGGAAAAGAAGAAAAAAAGACCTCACTACTACTAGAACTAAAAGCATGATGAGCTGCATTATTCTGGTCTCGGCTGATGTTGACAATTTGAAGCCCGCACAACTCCCTCATATGCAACCTAGACTCCTAGATAGTAGACCAATGTATATATCTATCATGAGTATCACCTCGTAGCTTCTCGGCCACCACCGCGTTGTCTGTCTCGAGCACCATGGGGACGTCCCGCCAGCGCGCAGCAAGGGACAAGCTTGCATGCCACCGCCTCTGCCTCCTCCGCATCCCAGCAATGACGAAGAAGTCGCCAAGCAGCAAGCTGGACACGCCCATCATGGTCCCTGATGATTACACCGATCGCTGCAGCACCTGATGGTAAGAAAGCACCATCCACATTGATTTTCAACCAACCACGGCCTGGGGCGTCCATCTCTTCTTTTGCACTGGACCATTCACCTTCTTCCTGCTGTGTCCTAGCACCAGACATCCCTTACCTTTATAGTTAGTAATGGAATTGTTTTGATAACATTGTAAAAATGAATCCATGTATCGGGATAGAAACACCACTGAGCTATCAATTGAGATTTTCTGACCTGCTCTCAGCACTCTATTGCGAGTGTTCCAAGCATGCCAAAGAATCATACATAAATTAGCCATGACTTCGGTAGGATACTTACTCATCGAATTTAGCAGCCACTAGGTCTCGTATAGCACAAATCTTCTTCCACTGGGAGAGCCCAATGAGATCTCATAGCCATCCGAAGAGCAGCAACAGGAGGGCAGCTTACACAAGCATGGAAGCAATCTTCTCTGTTATGTCCACACATCTCACAGATATCATGAGGGACAATGTGTCTATAACATTTGTTGGCTTGAGTGGGAATACCATTGTTTGCAACCTTCCATGAGAAAAACTTTTTCAGGCACTTTCATAGACCACAATTCTTTCCAAACTTTCCTCCCATCAGCCGGAGTGGAACTAGAACCAACTGGTCCTTCTTTATGTTCTAATCTCATGGCTAGTCTGTATGCACTCTTCACTGAAAATAGGCCCGACTTCTCGAAGTGCCAGGCAATATGGTCCTCACAGGCAATATATGGAATTTTAATCTTCAAAATCTCTTTAGCATCACATGAGTAAAAGTATCTCCTAACTGAGGTCTCATCCCATGATCAAGTGAGAAACCCGCCGGAGTCTACACTGCCGAGCACTACCCATAGGTTTTATGAAGTGTGCACGTGGAATCCAATTGTCCCGCCATATACAGATACTTTGACCATTGCCCACTCTATAAACCACACCCTTCTTTAATAATGTCAAGCCATGCTCAATCTCACGCCATGCTGGAGAAGCATCACCTGCTGCAACCGTATACAGCAGGTTTCCATTAGGGAAATACTTGGCCTTGAGAACTCTTGCACATAGGCTATCTGGATAGAAAATAAGCCACCAAGCCTGCCTTGCTAGTAGAGCTTGATTGACAAGTCTGAGATCTCTGAAACCCATGCCACCAAAAGCCCTTTGGCATAACCATTTTCTTCCAAGGCACCCACTGAACTCTCCTTCGACCATTTTCAGCACCCCACCGGTATGCTCGGATGTGTCGCATCATATCAACTACATCTGATAAACCGATTGATGTTGTTTTATTGTGAGAGAAAACATTGTATTATGGTTGATGTAATTTTTATGAAAAAAAACACTCACCAAAGGCCCTAACCGGCTGCACTAGTAAAGTTCCTTGTTGTCATGCAGCAAAACAATCACGACAGTACTAAGTCAGTCGATCAAACCCAAAATAAGAATACGAGCTGACGGCACGCATGCCCTCTCACACATCCATTCATCTTTCTTTCATGGAATTTCCCCTCTCAACACGCTGCGTCGAAGTACTCCTCAGACCCGGATGTCGCCTTTCTCGTGTTGATGGCCGGCGGATCAAGATTTTGTCGGTGAGGGAGAAGAGCGTAGTGAAGGAGCTATTGCATGCTGATAGACCCTAAGAATGGTGAGAAGCCTAAAGTTAACCGGGGATAAGATATTCTATGGTTGTGGGAAAACTTAACAAGTACTAGCTTGTTATTCTATGATCATGTAATAGAACTTAACAAGCCACTTGATATTCTATTGTTGTGTGTCCTATTGAGCTCGACAATTCCTAAGATGAGACTGAAAGAATTGTGAGAGAGTGGTGAGTACTGACAATTCCTAAGATAGATGATTCTCGAGTCAAGGTTGGAGTGGTGAGTATTGACAATGAAAAGCCACAAAACAAGACAAAAGATTTGAGTCAACACTGGCAGGTCGGCTGGGCACGCGGAATTGACGAAGCCGTGTGTTTTCTTCGGGGAAGGAAGTGGACAGAGCAAGCAGTCGAGTCGGGCACGGTCGCCGCCCCGATCGGCGATCGCGATTGCCAGCCACACAGGGATATAGGGTTGGTTCCACTCCACCGCAAGGCAAACCCGATTTCCCCCCTTCTCTCCATCTTTCTTCCTCCGCGAGACCGCCGACCAGGTAACCAACGCCCTTCCTTCTCCGCTTCTTCGATTCCCGATCGACCGGATGGATGGATCCCCTCCCTGATCCATGTCAAATCCAACTGTAGAACCCTTCCGGATTTAGCAAATTATACCCCGCTGAAGCTGTAGGCTCGGCGTCGCTGCTCGATCGCGCTCCTGTCTAGATCCAGGGGTACTCCATCTCGATCTCCCCTTATCAATTGCGACCTGACCTGTTCGTTCTAATTGGATTGGATCCTGTTTTGACAAAGCCATACATGCTGCGCGCGCCCGTAGCTCCTGCGTTCCCAATTCATCGATCGATCGATCGATTAT